>JAULCE010352173.1:0-10324 GCA_032359355.1 Macoma nasuta | reverse complement strand
TCGTGCTCAAACTCAACATGTCAATCTCAAATATTGACTTTAATTTTATTACTACTGCACTATAATTGTGTCTGCCTGTGAAACATGGAATGTTTCACAAGCAGACAAAAATTTAGTGCAGTGACAATAGAATTAAATGAAATATCTAAAAATTGAGGTTGGGCACGATCTCGCCTCGAGTGGCTTTGTGAAAGCTGTGCCAGAAACTAATAAAAATTGATATCGGAACCGAACCGAAACCGAATATAAGGCGAATCGAATCGCAATGACTGTAATTTGGGGATATATCGTACGAACCAATTCGAAATTCTCAAAAACCGAATGATGCGCTTTATAAAGCGCATCATGCGTTTTTGAGAGTTTTGAACTGGTTCTCACGCATGATTTAATCGTAATCGCACCGGAGAGAATCGGAGCAAAACCGGTAAAAAGGTCAATTTAATTAGATTCCGTACTGTTTCAGACAGTGATTGACCTGATCAGTCGTCGCCTCGAATATGCAACGGTTGGAAATAGCTCTACCTTTGTAGTACAATGTCGCTAGTTTTTTTTTGTAATACCGCATATCGATGGCTTGGTGCTAAATTATTGTAACTCCTTCACACATGTGTGAAGGAGTTACAATAGTTTTGCACCAAGCCAACGATTAATGGTCACAACGCTATTGATATCCGGTAGTGTCCCACTGATCACAGAACTCGGACCTGTAATCTTGTACGTGGGCTAGAACTGGTTCATCTGCCGTGAGGATGATCGACGACTCGCTTTTCTTCCCTGTCATCTTGTACCGTTCCCATTCCGTACCATTCACCTGATTGGCTAGGTCTCGATTTGGGTTACCATATTTCACAAAACTTGTCCAATACGACACAAGCTTGTCCGAAAATAGTATCTCATCCGGACTAAATGCAATCGGTTCTTGGCGAGCAGACTGGAACGTATATGGCAGTTCCCAAGAGTGACAGACCCGATCCACGCAAAACGGATATATTTCAATGTAGGCTTCGGTAGCACGCAAAGGCTCGTCAAAGACGTAACTGTAAACGGGCACCTGGCTCGATAACTCTCTGGCTATTAAGCGGTTTGGACACGCAAACATATAGTCTGTTAACATTTGCTGCATCTCCTCCCTGACATCAGCATTGTTCTTTCTTGGATAGTAACCCCATATCCCCGCTGGAATATTTGGAACTATCAATGCGGTTGCGATAAGACCGGCAAAGTAACTTACAGGTTCTTTGAACAGACCTCTTACAAAAATCAAACCTTCCTCCGCAACCGATCCAATCATGACCTGTTTTGCTTGGATCGTACTGTTCACAAGTCCTTCTAATACTCCCACTTTTACTTCCTTGCCATCGATGTGTGGAAGCCATGCCATGGAAGAGCGAATCGGACTGTCCGAAAAAGTGAAAGTTTCTGATTGAATTTGAACTATCGCTTCGGGTGACAAGGATCGCAGGCATGTTACATTGGTTGAGTTATTATGCAGGCAGCCTGCAAGTCTTGCAAAGTCTTCCCCCTGTTTCACGGCCTGTTCCACTGGTTTGAGTGGTATTACATAAGGTGCGCTCTGTATTATAGCTCGGCTGAAGAGGCCCTTGGCTTTAGCGGATGCCAGTAAAATACTAACACTGTATGCCCCCGCACTTTGGCCAGCAATGGTAATCTAAAAATATACATTCGCAGGACACGTGTTATCTTGTTATTCCACATAATCGCCCTTGATCTAAGCACTTTTGAAACTAGTGTAGAAAATGAAGCATTTGCTCGTAACGAGCAAATGCTTCATTTTTTACAATGATTTCGATACAATAAGAAAATAGCATTTTTGCCTTTGCCAAGATTGTTAGAGTTTTAACAAATTTTTTTCTTGTTAGGATGAGTCTTAAGTTCTCTGGTAGAGGAAAGGTTTATATGGCAAAGCTATGGACTGAATACTTAGGGACGGCAAAGGCCTGTTTGTACAAAATACCGCAGAGATCCGTTTGCAATATAGAAAATTGATTCAATTGAAACTAGAATCGGACCGGGTTGGAACAAAATCAAATCGGTTTTAAAAAAATCCGCATTCTGTGTTCGTATATGAGCCACGTCACGCGAAAAGGGGCACTCGGACATAGCAAATAGTGTAGCCCCAGACCAGCCACCACGTCACTGACGTGGCGGCTGGTCTGGGTCTACACTGTTTGCAATCTTAGAGGACATCAAAGTATACCTTTAAATGAATACAAAGGTTAAATTTCGTGACTGGATGCTGGAATAATAGCACTGAAAAAAAGCTGAGTCATGAACATGAGCTTCCGGCATACTTTGAACGTGGTCGACAATCCAGCACTCTACTCACCTTTTTGTTATCTCCACCAAACTTACGGATGTTTCTATTAACCCACTTTAATGCCAGCCTTGTGTCCATCAATCCATAGTTGCCTGTTAGGTCATCCGCCGATGTCCCAGTCACAAGGGAACCGAAAGCCCCTGAAAAATGTAGCATACAGTAAAACTTGTTTTGAGCGTCTACTTTAAAATGAGGTAATTGTGGTACAGTAGAACTTCACTGGTTCGAAGTTGCGGGGGCTATTTTGATAAGCTTTAATTACCGGAAGTTTGAATTTCATTAGAAATTTCGGTAATTGAGTCATCAAAATAGTCATTGCAACTAATATATGTGCTTACACAACAAAAATGTTTATGTTTTGGTCCATAAATGATTTGTTTGACCAGCATAAATTCGAGCCAACCGAGCTCGACCTATCGAACTTTGACTGTATTTTAGCAAAATGCAAAACAAAGGTTATGCAGAAGTTATGCAGGACGCTCCAAAGAGAGCTTCCTGACTCACTCAATAGTCACTATGATATCTGAGTTGATGGCTGCTCTAGATAGTTTAACTGTACAGTCAAAAATCGTTATGACCAAGTCCTCTGGACTAAGCTCATTAGTTTGAATTGCCCGACAGATTGATTAAATTAATCAAAGTATCCCCCACCACTTCCACACATACGCACGCAATGTAAACATTGTAAGTCGAACTCCACTCGCTCGAAGCCTATTTTGATAAGGCTTAAATACCGGAAATTCGAATTTCACTCGAACTTCGGGTAATTGAGACTTATCAAAATTGTCCCTGCAACTAATATAATGTGCTAACACAACAAAACCTTTATGTTTTGGTCCATAAATGATTTGTTTGACAAGCATAACCAATATAGCCAACCGAGCTCGACTTATCGAAGTTCGACTGTACTATTTTGTTCAGTTGTAGTCTCGATCAAAGCAGGGTTCGACTCATCTGAGTTCGAGACAACGACATTCGACTGTTGTTTACATGTCCATTCTGTTTGAGGATGGAACAAACCGGTGTTCCCTGGTAATGCATAAAGAAGAAGACATTGTAAACTAGGTTTAACCTTTTACTCATCAAAGTTTTGTTTAGACTCATCCACACGAAAAGAATCTGATGAAATGTATGAAAATCTTAGTAAAAGAAACATGTCATTTTTAAATGTATTGAAATCATTGTAGGATACTGTAGTATCCTTAACCCTCACTGGTCAGCTAGGATACAGGGAGCCACGCCTACGCTCAGTAGCAGACCACTGGCACTAGCCAATGAGTACATGTATTACCCTACATGAATGTGTATGTCTGTGATGTTAAAGAATGAACGAGTTAGTTATAATAGAGATTTAGTAAACACTAGTCCAGCCTTGTGTATTATATCTTGTCTCCCAATATTACAGATATGGAGATTTTGCTCTTAACGAGCAAATGCTCCATTTACTAAATTGTGTTCAACAGCCATCAGTAGTAGATGCACGCGCCTAATAAGAACTTCTGTGGAGTTTTGAAGGGCTAACCATGAATATTCTACATGACATCTATATCACCGCTTTATTTTGACAATGACGTCACTCTTTGTCTATTTCTTCAAAATTATAATTTCCAAAGGATAGTGTTAAATGTCAAGCAATATATATAGACCCTGTTCAGTGTATTCATGTAAGAGCCCTCTGATATGGGGCTTAATTGTTTGACTTTACCATATGATTGAAAGAGTGTACACAGTGACGTCACTGTCAAGCTTTATACTGGTAGGATTTCAAGTGTACGTATCGTTGTCAGCGCAAACAGTTTTGATCCAGTTCCGTAAATCATTTGTGACAGTTATGAGTGAGCCTCAAACAGCTGAATTAAGCGATATTTAGATTAATCCATATGGCTAGCCGGCCTCTACAATTCGATGTACAGTTTGTATCAACATCAGTCTACTAGATTGAACGCTGACGATTAATAACGATTTTGGAACTAGACAAAGACACTAGAATCGAAAACAGGTCCGTAATATCGCTTGAAACCTCGATTACCCTAATGAATATCCGAAACTATTTCATGAAAATGTTAATCTGTTTTCCTTATACAGCTGACACTCGTTCAAATGAAATCGGGGAAATTGTATTAGTATCTGTATTAGTTAGAGGCCGATTGCAATAACAAGCGAGTTTTGTACATCCATATCAGGCTTTCCTTAACCATTTGTCCCACCGAAGCGCCTTTTAGTGCCTCTGTAACGGATGAATATTGAAAACATTGTACGAAATGAATCATTTGGTTCCTAACGAGACAATGCTCCTCATACTACAAAGATTTCAATACAATTCAAAAATAAATACTAATTTTGCCTTGATTTTCATATTTTTCATATTTTTTTCCCATGCGGATAGGTCTAAATTTAGACTGTGGTGGAAAAGTTTCAGGAATAATCTGATCAGTGGCTGAACTATAAGCCAACGCCATGCTGTCCGAAGACTTCGTTGAGTATGATAATTTGTATAAATACCGAGGCGGTAGTTTATGGTGACCACAATAATGTCTCCCTTGTTCGCCACCATCTCGCCGTTGTAGACAGGCGCCCCCGCGGATTGATGCTCGTATGAGCCCCCGTGGATGAAAAATAACACCGCCTTCCTCGAGTTCTTTCGTGTATCCAGTGGTGCATATATATTAAGTTGCAGGCAGTCCTCTGATTTCTGTAAAAAAAAATCCACTGTCTAAAATTTTACATTTACACAGGTACCATCTTATTGTATTTAAATTTAACCAGAATAGGAACAAAACTCGGCATGAACTTTATCGGGAGAAATGTTTACGAACCGGTTAAAAAACTCTCATATCAGCATGATGCTCTTTGTATACCGGTTCTCAAGCTGTGTTTATTCACAACCGATCCGGAATCGAATCGGGGCGAAATCGGTTAAATCGTCAATTTACATGTACATGTTATAAGATTGAGTAATGTAACTGGATTTAACCCTTTCGGTGCATAATTTAAATTGTCGATTGGGACTACTTTAATATAAAACATTTTAACGAAATAAATCACAGAAACGATTAAATAAACTTTGATTTCTCCGAATTTTTTTACATGGGAGTACCATTGGTTGCAAAACGTGACGTCCAAGATCAAACGCCGCTTTTGTAAGGCAGCGTCTGATCTGGGACTGCACTATTTGCAACAGCGCATTTAGGCGACTCCGGCGGTGAAAGGGTTAAAGGTCTCGCTTTACAGTCGATGGTCGTTGTTCTTTCCCGTTTTACTCTTTAAAACTTTAAACTTTAAAAATGCAAGTTGAAACTTTTAACTTCAACTTTTATTGAAATGAAACAAACATATTAAAAACTGTCATGTATACGATAAATGTATCTATCTTGTATGCGAGCGAGGGTGACACAGTTTTCAATACCGTTTTAACGCTAACGTTACGCAAACAAAATGCAAATAATAACAGTGAACATTGACAATTTTCTTGCCATTTTTGAAGATTTTATTTTTATACAACATTCACAGCTTTGAGCCAGAGCATACGCCGAGTAACTCGTCTTCTGGTCTAGCTTCACAGTGTTTGTATAGGATGACAGCATGCAGCGTAAGACACGTTAGATGGTTAAGAATAGCGTTTTCCCACTGTGACTGTGCAGTGGATGGGAACGATCCTCTGAACACTTTTTTCAAACTCTAGGTTACAAACCCTCAAACTCTTATAAAAGTGAACGTTGTCTGCTGTGACTAGTTTAAATTAAACTATTTTAAAGAAATAAATAACAGACACGATACAACAAAGTTTGGCTTTTCCAAAACTGTTAAACATGGAAATAACATTGGTTGCAAGAGTGAGGTCCCAGATCAGATGCCGACTTTTAAGGCGGCGTCTGATCTGGGACTGTACTATTTGCAACTTTAGGCGACTATGTCGGTGAAAAGTTTAAAACTTCCCCAAAAGTGCCATACTTTTTAAAAATTGATTTGCTTAATGTTAGCGGTTTTGCAAAGTTTTGAGTCGCCTTTGGCATTGAAATGGTTACCATTTTCTCCACACTAGTACCTTTAATGCATCTTTACCTTATGGCTATTTAAAACATTGTAGGGAATGAAGCATTTGCTCCTAACGAAATAATGCTCAATTCCATACAATGAATTTAATACAATTCTGTAATAGCATTTGTTCCTTTGCCTACATTTTCAATGTTTTCATCAAACTCTTTCCATGTGGATTAGTCTTAAAGTAGCATGTGAAGAAAGGGCTATTAGCATATTACCCGAAATTATTAACTCCGACCTGACTCCATCATTTGAATATTAACATATACCAGAGGTACTGCAAGCTTTCGAGTTCCGTAACTTTCACCGATAACTTGCGATCATGCACGAGCACGAAAATTCATATATTGCCGATGTAACCACCCTATAATCAATCCATGCATAAAGGTCAGGTCGGGGTTAATACTTTCGGGTGATAACAACACTCTCGCCATGACGATCGTGTCAACAAAATCATCAGAACCAAATAGTATTCTTACGGCTGGGATGCAGTCAAACGGAATGTCTTCGGTACAGTTAGTCTTTTGGAAACACATGGGCTTTGCTGTTCGGGCGTCGTAGGTCCGTCGCCATGGTGACGGGTCTTCGGGTGCCGTCCACCTGAAATAAAACAACGACACAAATTTTAAACTATTAAACCTACGCGCAAATGTTGTCTTTATTAGTGTACAGTAAAACCTCTCTAATGCGGCCACTCAATGAAGAAGCATGGAGTTCCCTAAAACAAGTGGAAGATTAATCGAAAGTAATGTAGAAAGCTTCTACGGGAGCTTTCTGCATTACTTTATACCTGCATTAAACTACCACATGCCTCTAAGCCTAAACATATGAGCTATTTTAATATCGAATTTCAGGGGTCTTTACTGTAGTTTGTTTCATTTTCAACGTTTAACTAGCTATCTTAATATTTTAAAAAAATACTTGATCTTGAATAGATGCCGAGTTTTCTTCGCGTCGGATCCTGATCAAAACTTTTGTATATTGTGTCAAACAACATAGTAACTTAATGGTGACGATTATGCAATGTCGCCCAGGACATGATTGTTAAAAGCGAATACCTAGACCAGTCGCCGCATTTGAATTACGGCGTCTGATCAGAGAGACCAATGATTGCTGCACATGTTAGGCCCAACTTTGACGCGAATCCACAAAACAAAATGCGTAAAGATTTGGTGGTTCAGATTTAACTTTCGAGCATTCAATCGACTAAATCGCGTTCGAGCTAATGAGGTTTGACTTATATAGAGAGAGGATACTGCATGAGTGCCATTGAATACTGAATATATTAAACGAGTTTTCTTGTATTGATAAAATGATCCAGGATTTGACGTTAAGGGGACGTGACTTGGGTCGCAATTATTTTGCATGTGCACCTCCTTAAAATTGAAATATGTATATGACTACGATTGTTGGCAGAGGGTTATGGAGTACTCCCGAAGAATATCTAAGTCACTTTTAGTCTAAAATGGTGCATTTCTGTGTTTTAACATAACAAATATAACTTGGACGATTTTAGGGCGGTGTGTGTGTGTTGTGGGGGGGGGGGGGGGGGGGGGGTTTACAAAACATTAATTTGCCAGTGTGAATGACCACGAATGGGATATTATATCTATATCATAAATTGCAATACGACGATAATTAGCGCTAAATACATAGCGCGGTCTTTTTCATCATGACGATATTACAAATGTAGCATTGTTAACAAACTTTTATATTAATCATTTAGTTATTATTTAAATCATTTAAATCTCACGTGTGTTACACATTTTACATACATTAACAGTGAGTATTACAGAGAGATACATTATCATGTCATTCATATTTGAATTATAAGAAACTATAGTAATATACTTAAAACGAATTATTCAAAGTACAGCACATAGTACCGGTTATTTACGATACCGTACACAAATAAAAACATACACAATGCATGTTACTCTTACCGACAAGTTCAATCGAAGAAATGCGCTACACTATGAAACTATATTTAAGGTAAAAAATGTACAAAGTGATTTTTAAAATAACCAAACAATTTAGTTATAAAAACAAAACCCATAGACAATCGATTATTACTTCAAATAAACTTTGAGTTTAAAACCGATTAACAGAAATTATGTTAATAAATTTATATCATAAATGACGTCACCAGCATGATTATAACATAATGATATAATGTTTGGTATATAACTAGTGTAATAACATTGCACGTTATGTATAGCGTTAAAATGACCACACTATATAGCGACGTTACATGTATTCAGCGCTTGTTATCGTCGCATTGGAATTTATAATATAAATATAATGTAACATTCGTGGTCATTCACTATAAAAAAATTATTAAACTTGTTTACTGAAATTGTTACAACTCGCAACGGCTCGTTTTTATCAATTTTAGAAAACTCGTTTAATAAATTCCATATAGAATGACAACTCATGGAATATCCTCTATTTATTTTATGATGTCTCTGTCACAAGGATAATGATTACGCTAAAGACAGCTGACAGCTGATCTTTTTCAAAGCTGAAGTTTCAAATGGACTGTTCCAAAATATGAAATATGACCAGTTTTATTACATTTTGGGGTTATTCTCCTTTAATAGTAACATATTAGACAAACAATGTACACCCCTGATCATAAGACTCCTCAAGGAGCCCTCTTATCTCAGTCTCCACTGTTTGGAAAGAACGTAAAAACTCGTTTACCGCACTGAAACGTGTATATAAGTGCATACAATATAGACCGTCACCAGGCGTTGCGTTTCAAATGCGTTGTATGATCAGAGTCAACCCTATTTGACACGCATCTGAATCAAAAGTGGTTTGTATTTATTACTCAAAGAAGTAAAACCGATTCATTCATTTAGTACTATTATTAGCCCCTTTTTGCATGATGTGTTACATATGGATACATACGACAGGAAATCTCATCACCGGTCCAGAGTCCATCTTCTCCGCACGTTCTTGTCGACGGTCCTGTGAGACCAAAGTTGGAATGACAGTTCCCTTTTATATAAGCTCCGTATAACCACGTCTTCTTCTTATCTCGGGTAGTGAAGCTTGATCCGCTGTATATGTAGTATCCTCCAGTCAAGTTCCCAAGGTCGACGCATTGTATTCGCATGCATGATGGAGTTTTGTCCCATTGTCCAGTTGAGTTGCATACTATATAAGATTGACTTGTATTATACCCTGTCTTACAGTTAACAAATATGGTTGTATTGAATTGAACTTGTCCTGATTCATAATCTGAACCGTTGTGGAAGGTGAGTTTAACATTTGGCTTCAACGGAAACGAACACGCTTGCAAACATTCTGGTTCAGCCCCTGACCACCGTGATGACTTCAAACACTGCCTTGTTCTGTTCAGTTCAGATATGTACCCTTTTGAGCACTCCCATGTCACGATGTCATTGACAGAATATTGATCGTGACTATGAACATAATAGCCAATGATGATATAACCTGGACTGACACAGTGTCCTGCTGTAAAATTGTTCAAAAAAGAAGAGCTATAGGCAAATAAAATCTCGTTTGTGCTATTGTTCAAAAATGGAATAAACGTGGTTTGGGGGAAAAAGCGTCGATGTTTGTCAAACAGCACCTTACTTCAATTTTGGAAAACTGCACGTGATTTTTAAAATATTGTATTTGATTTTGCCGAAACAAGTATGGAATCTTTCTTCTTTTACAGTTAACACTTGACTTCTTTCGTTTTAAACAATCTTAAACGAAATATTCGTAATGTGCAATGTTGATATTGGCAAAAGTGGGACAATTCCTTTCTTGAAGGTGTGATTAAGTTAAAGTTTATTTGCCTTTTAGGAAATCAGCTGATCGGAATATAGGTCTTTTACACAACAATTAGTGTGAATATTGACATGACTATGGATACTTTCTTCCTGTGAAAGATTTAATATATATAAAATTTAGTTTGTTTTTATTGCT
>JAULCE010352172.1:0-17560 GCA_032359355.1 Macoma nasuta | reverse complement strand
GTATGGTATCAAATGTAGAATGTTTGTTGCTAATTGTTCTTAATGCCGATATATATTTGATGAAAATGTTATATGGATTAATAATCATATCTTTTTCTAAATAACAATAACTCCTCATATCGATATTGACATAAAAATGCAGCATTAAAAAAAGTGCGTTCCTTGGTCAGACACCTAGATAAATGCAGTGTGTTATGCAATATATAGCCGGGCAATACAAACTTAATAAGGTCAAACGTGAGTGCATGTATCTTTGTGGTTGAATTTAATACAATATCGACAGCCGATAACATTCTTGTTTTGCACTTAACAGTTCAGCATATACTTCAGATTTGATGAATTATTTATAATTTTGTAATGGTTAACGAGTCGTAAGAGTTTAATACAGATACATCTGATATCTTATGTCGTCTGCGTGTCCTTACAATTATTTAGTGCCCGTCTATCAGATATGTGTATTCCTATTTTACAGCCAAATAATACCCAGATAGGCGGAAACATTAAATTGCGAGTAGATTGGTGGACTGCACCGGTGTGCAGTGTGAAAAGTGCGTAGGCGCCCCGATAAATCACGGTCTGTATATGTTCGTCCTTTAGATATAGGATACCTTTGATTAATGAACCCCTGGACATGTCTTCGGATATCAATACAACAGTTCAATGCTGTAGTAATTCAGAGGAATATTATTTTGTATTATTTGTGATGTGTCTGACTGTAGACGCTAAGTGAAGACAATTGGAAATACCAAATGTCATTTCGATGGCTTAGAGCGAAACCAGCGTAACTATTTCACATTTGTGAAGGAGTAACAATCGTTTGCACCAAGCAATCGATTTGAAATATGAAATTTAAATTATATATATGTACAGTTGGAACTTGCTAAATTCGGATCATTAGATAACGTATTTTAACCCTTTCGGTGCTAAATTAGAAAATGAGGTTTTAACTAGTTTCAGATCAAATACTTGAGCGTAATAAATCACAGAGTCGATTAAATATATTTTGTTTATTCCGAACCTGTTAACGAGGGACTGAAATGTGTTGCAAAAATGTGTAGTCCTACATCTGACGACGCCTTATAAGGCGGCGTCGGATCTGGGGCTGCACTATTTTTCACGGCACATTTAGGCGACTACGGCGGTGAATGGGTTTAACTATTATTTCAATTTCGATTTTCAATAGATAGTTATGATTTTCATCATAATCTTTCCTTGTGAATATTTAAAAAAATACCTTTAGCGTAAAAAATTGATAAAGACTACAATTTAATGTGAAATACATGTATGTCCTTTGATTCACTGGATTTTTTAATCCACTATTCAAATGAAGACCATGTGCAGCGGGCCTTTCTAATTTGCAGTAACACTTCAATAAAACAATGAAATCATTCAAGCAATTTTAACTATTTAATCATTACATTTTTGCAAAATTCAGTAAACATTAATCTTTTAACTGCCATGAACGAATCAAGTCGACATTGCAAAAACGTGATGTCCTTTAGATAGTGGCGTCTTGCCAGGGACTCAAAATAGTAAGATTTCCGAAAAGTCAAAGTGTATTCGGTTATTTCTGTTACATATTACATATATCTAAAACCAGTTACAACCGTTAATTTAAATTTGGCGGCGAAAAGGTTAAAGTTTCTAAATGATTCAGATGTTCCGACAGCCGACTTTCGCTATCCCGAATACTGTTAAATGGAATTCGTGCTTGAAGACCAAATCAGTAGGAAATAATCAGGTAAAAAAGATATAAATCTGGTCGTGTACCAAGTGCATTCGCGATCTACATGTATATACACAACCTTCTACCATCACTTCGATAGATAGCCGGGTGCAGTAGTTACGAGAGATATACAGGCGCAGCCGTTTGAAGTTTTATTCCGTCAACAGATGATTAATAATAAAGTGTGTTTGAAGCAATCGGTCGACGTTTAAGCCGAACGCAAGACTTTTAATTATATGTCAGGTGATAGTCTTGCTCAAACAAGCGCTTCGTGGAAGGTTCAATGTTCCAGTATCTTGCAAACAGTTGCAGTCAAATTTTGGAAGGATAGAACTCCACATAATTTATATTGGCCAAATACACAGGAAAAAGCAAGGCGCCGCGTCATCTTTTTACGGGAACATGCATGACTTATGTTTTCAACACGAAATTGCTGTTTGTCATATTTTACTGCTACAATCAGCTTAGACCCTGATCAGTCAATGCGACACAGATGCGGGGGGTGGTCCTGCTTTGCATCTTTATAAAGTTCTTTCCCATGAAGAAGGCCAAACTTTTGGTCGTAGCAGTCTGATCAGGGTTAACACTATTAACACGTGCCATATGGCCGAATCCTTAATTTAATTACTGTAGTATTTCTTTCTATTTCGATTAGAACGCACTACTATTGTAACAATTTCATTGCCGCCACAATGAGTGCCGTTGCTTTGCCCCAATTATTAATTTATGAATATATATGAATAAATAAAAGCCTCATAAAAGTAGATAAAAATGTCTTGCAGGACATACCACATACAAAACAAACAGCCACCCGAACAGCATGTAAACATTGTAAACCTGTATACAGTAAACATTGTAATACTGTATACCATATTTTTTTGTATTTCAATTATAGACTCTAAGAAATATAAGCGGTAAAACAGAGGGTAATTTAAAGGACTGAAATTTCTAATTACATGCTGTAACAGATAACTATTGGCAATTGCACATGTATAAGTATATGTATCAAGACGAAAATTTGATTTTAGATAAATTTAGATAATCGATTCAAAAGGACTTTGATAATTGGTGAAATCCGAGTAAATGATTTGATTTTCAGGCAACTAGTTAAAGTTATTTAGAAGAAAGTTACTTTGGTCTATGTTTGTATATGGTGGTGTAACCCGATCTTAGGCATAAAGGGGGTATACACATTGTTCCAAGACAACAGTTATATTTCATGTATTATGACTAACACTGGTGCAGTATTACTCCTTATAATTCGAAGCGGATTTTATCAACCAATTTTTAGAATCTTCACTCAAGTCTGGCTCAAAACATCTACCAAAATGGCTGAAGTCTGAGTACAACGTATTTGCAAAGTCTGACATTTTGCTGAATTCAGGGGCAGGTTTGATGTTACGCAACCGTATAAGTCGACGACCCATATGTCATTCACTGGACTGGTTGGGTGACGTTTTGTATACTTTCTTAATTTATTTGAACCACGGGATATTCGAACATATCATGGACTTTAGTGGAATTTTGTTTCGTTTTCTTACAGTGCATACTTTCACAACAGTGATGTCGGTACAATTAATGCGTCATTTTAGTCAATAAAAAGATCATTTGAATTGTGAACAGGGTAGATACAGATCAGCCGCCAGTTTTCCAGCAGGACATTTTACCAAGTCTGAACTGTTTAGAATATACACTGTTGAAGCTTAAACAATGAGAACCACGATGAGATATTGTGAAAATGCCTTTATTTTTTTTCCCTCACTAGCTATTTTTAGTCAGGTTTGCCATAACATTATAAATATGTTTTACAAAGACTTCTAGTTCGGCTTAAATAAGCTTAAAGCCAAATTAAAATTTATAAAAAAAATGATGATAGTGAAGTACTCAAGAATGAGGCATTGCAAATAGGTAGCAAACCAAAATAAATACCGGTACTGAGATTTTGAAAATCCACTAGATAATCATCAGTAAAACAAACATAGCATATCAAACAAACATGGCGAATGCCTGAGTACACCGTATTTGCAATGACTGGAGAATGTAATTATTCTGCACTGTGTAACATGAAAGTTTATGGAATATCACCATGGACTTAACTTGCTTTACTCTTGGTGTGCTTTAAACCTATAGAAACAGCGGGACCGCACCCATGGAATACTTAACTAACGGGCTCAACCGTATCACAGATTAGAAGTAATTGGAAAAGTAAGCTATGGAATTTCAATTAACGTTTATGCTTTGTAGCAACATGAAATGTATCATTTTATGGCGTTTTCTAGTCCTCCTTGGCGAGTCTTGATAATCTTCGCAGCATATACGGGATATATGGGTAGTATGCGAGGAAAAGGGTCCTTACGGAATTGAATATTGTGTAAATTCTGATCCGACGCCGCGTTTTCAACGAGGCGTTGGATCAGGCTTTTAGTGTTCGCAAAGTGAGCTTATAGTAAGTATATCTCGACAAGTTCAACACAAAGCAGATCCTTATACGGACACATGACTGTAGAACTGGATCTACACATTTTACATTGGGTAATTTAAATCAATAGAAATAGTTCCTCGACATAGAAATGACGAGGTTTGAATGTACATGAAACTTAACAATAAAACTTAAAGGTAAAAGAATAATATGAAAATTTACAAAACAACGAAGCAACAGCCGCAAAAAATTAGAACATTTTACACGAATGTTTACAAATGATGACACTTTAAAGAAAATTGCACGGCTTTCCACACTGGACAAAACGTCCTCCGTATAGAAATGTGCCGTAAAAGCGGGAATTAAAACGCGATGTCGTAATAATGCCTTTATGAAAAAGACGTCATACTCAACGCCAGCATAATGATGGTTCCTAGTGCAGCGTTTGAGCGTGCTGTCGACCGGTTTCAAGTTAATCCATTTGCAAAGTTGTGCCACTAGTGACATATGATATTTTGTCAATGCTTTATGTCACTCAAAAATGCATTTTTAATTCGATGATTTATGCACATTTTTGGCCCAATTACACCTTAAGTCGGAAAGGATTAAAACTTAACTGCCGCCCTCATCTAAATTATATCGTAGAAATTATTATAGCGAGTTATCAGTATACGTCTATATTTTTCAATGTAGAGTGTATGTGATTAGCTCTATAATTAGTGCATGGGTCAGTCAGGTATTATCAATCATCATTTATAACTATTTCACATGTATTTAACGCCAAAACTATTATCAATTAACACATTCAGCGCCTACCCCTTACCATAGTGCCATATGCAAACATTTTTTATCCGGATGAGACAAGTCATTCGGCATCTCACCCGGAACAAAGCTGTTTGACACTTAGCCAATGTTCTTGCCAAATACTTCGTGAATTTGTGAATTTAAAAAAAAAATGAAGAAGACACAAAATCTGATTTTAAATGAAACAGATCATATATATTTGCGTGTGGTCTAGATTTATTATAATTATTAAGGGACGGCTAGACATTCCTCTTTCTACTACAATGTCAATCAAACGATAGGAGACACTAATAGACCGGTTATATTTTTTAAAAGTTAACTCAAGTCGGCCTTTGACGATGATAGTATATATCATTACCCACGCGTCCCTATGTTAGGCAAATACCTGGCAGATCCAGATAATACTTTAAGTCGGAGACACTGTGGATTATTTGAGTATCAACTGAATGCAGCGTCAAATGTGTGCGGAATTGCCAACGACACTCACCGCCCTTTTGAAGAGCACTCAAGTTATTTGCAAAACGTTTAAAGTCCTTTTATTTTCAATTTACAGTTTAAGTATGCAGCAAATGGGTTGCACATAAAACTAGGTTTTGAGTGCATTTAGAGCCAATTTTGACCCAAAAGACATTTAATGTGAAGCAGGCAAGTATTTCAACAGACGACTTGTTTCAAAATATGCGTAACTCTTTTGGCGCCAAAATGTCGGTTGCAACTAGCTAAATATCAAACATATTAAAATTAATAAGTACCCGAGAAAACTTACTTTCAAAGGGGCTATTTTTTTTTTTTCAATGGCACATTTAGCTGACTACGATGAAAGAGTGTTAAGTTTAAAAAGACAATGGACCAGATAAAATTTGCTTATGGCATGGTTACACAAAGATATAATTGAAGCATTACGTGCATAGCGTGCATACATGTTCATCGATACGACCAGTGCACGTATTAACACATAAATATCACACACATAGAAGCTTCATACTTAGCACTGACGGATGCGTGATTGACTAACCATAATTTTCACTTCATCTTTTAAATAACGGATGACATAAACTGAAAACCTGAAAAATCCAAAGGAAAAGAACATTAATCGGATATTAAAATAAAGACCTGCCCCTTCATAACTTCCCTATGAGTAAGAAACTCTACAAACTCTCAAGACACTAAAACTGTGTTGACTAACTTTGAAACCTACTACTCAAAGTCATCTTAAGAAAACCAATGTAGAATGAATGTGATAGTAAGAGTTATGTTAGGTAGACATACTATATGATAGTAAGAGTTATGTCAGGTAGACATACTATATCATATAATTAGTATTCATTGCGAAGATAATTACAGATTAGCTAATAGTCCCAACCTTTTATAAATCCAACACATGTATGGTTATAGGATACAGAAAATTCAACAAAACAATGCCAAATCTTACAATGCCAAATCGAAATAAGATTTGCACCCAGACTTATCGTATATCAAGTTTAATGTCGTTTTGTAGGGTGTAACAGTGTACATAAATCAATGTTATGGCTATAAATTACTAAACATCATCCTCCTTTAAGCCAAGGATATCAGTTAATTCCTATGTTAAGGCCTACCATGCCGCGAACAACAAAACTGCTTACTGCGGTTAATACATTTTTTTGCAAAAAGTCTGTGTGTATATACGTCTTTTAGATATAAAGTTTAAACTCAATGGACAATGTTGTAAAATGAAGATTTGAGAGACCAAACACGCTGAGCTATATCAAGTTTTATATATTAAACGTTGTTTACCGATTTATATACAGTCACACATTGTTTGAGATGTCATATTTTAATGTATAGTTTGAAAGAATTGTGAGAATATACAGCTAATGTATCAATATTGTGGAATTTAAAAATGCATTGTTCTGTGCATCAGAGCTCATTGAATGTATAGTATATTTCAGAGCTGTATGTTGAACCGATTTATATTATAGATCTAAATATTTAATGACTAGTAACAACAAAAACACGTCATTAATGTCAAACAGATTGCATCTAAATGAGAAGCCGAGTTACTCAACGTCTCATCTAGTAGCAACCTGTTCGCAAATGTTATCACTATGTCGCCCGTAGCTTGCTAAGACCTTGAAAATCTGCATGGAACACTAAATAAGTATATCGCTACAAGCGGTATATCGCAATATCCGATATAGTTTCAACCGGAGTTTAGTGTATAGTGTTAAAATGGTTAAATTATTTAGAGTAATCTATTATTTCCCTTCTCATGAAAGTAGGAAATAGATAATGCAAGCTATGTCAAATACACCTTACAAAATCCACAAGCAAAGCTTACCTACCCTGTTAGAAGTACATAAATGACTACGCTACATATTCGTAGGAATGTAATGTACAAGTCGATAAAACAACAAAATGCTACTTCCACACCGACATTACAATCAAACTAGTTAAAATGTTGGTTAAACATAGAAAAACTATTAATACAAATGAAGTTGATTTCTACATTTATAAAAACCATTGATGTAGTAGTTAATTAAGCAATATTCCAATTACCACACCAACAGTTTCCCACTGGCTCATATGTCGGCGAAGAGGAGTCGTTACATGTGGGAAGCACATAGATGATTACGCTTAATAGTCGTAAGCATGTAATATACAAGTCGCTAAAAAAACAATATGCTTCTTCCACACCGACATTATAATCATTCTGGTTCAAATATTGGTGAAAATAGGAAAGTTATAGAGAAAAATTAAGTTTATGACTGAATATATAAAAACCATGAATGTACTAGTTAATAAAGCAATATATAAATAACCACGCCGACACTAAAATCCCACTGGCTAAATTTCTGTTCAATTGTAGGTAAAACTAAGTAGAAAAATTAAAGCTTTGCTGCTACTAAATAAACAAATATAATGTATATCAAAATGTGTTGGCAATCGTTTTCCATATACTTCCCCATACACTTACAAACACAAACAAGGAAGACAAACAAAGACACATATAATACACATAAAGGGTGAAAATACGAGTACTGCTTTGGAACAGTAAGCAGAATATTTGCCACTAGGGGGGTTAAACCGGTTTAGGGGCGCCGAACCTCACACTTGCTCTATTCTCAGCCTTGTAGACGAACAGTGTAAATAAATGGCTACCCCTGGCCGACTTATCCACAACTCTAGTGAAAGAAAGGCCATTTTTCAAGTCGCTTACCCGTTTACAGTATCACTCAGTATATGTTAGTTTGCATTGATGTACTGCTTACGCTGTTAACGGCTAGAATATAAGTATATTTTATTATTTATATCCTTGAACTTTTTCTTGCGAAATTAAAAGCGAGCGGCGTCAAATAGTTTGATAACATGGTAGTTTCTTTATCTAAATATATCAAAACGCCAAAAACGGCCGTAAAAACTATGACTCTAATTAACTTTTAGACCGCCATAGACGACTGATATCAACATTGCAAGAATGTATAGTCAGAGATAAGACGTCTGATGAGGGACTTCCTTTTTTGCCAAAAGTTTAATTCGGAATCCGAATATTAGGGTCGTGGAAGAGGCCAAATTTTATTTAATTATTCTGTTATTTATTTTCTTAAATTATTTGATCAAAGACAAATTTACCACCGACAACATTCAATTTTCCGGCAAAACGGTTAAAATATGTTTGTGGCTATTTCATCCTATCCATGTCGGTTTCTTTGATTTTGTACTCGTAGTACACGGGGCTTACGTCTCTCGTTCGAATTGCGAGCGAAAAGCTTCAAACAATTTATAATTTATATCACGATTTGCAAAGCGTTTCTCGGCCCGGTAGATGTGTCGTACTAGAAAGGATCTGTCCCATCAGTCGATGTCGATCCTTACGGCCATTATTTATCGCAGCTGTGCATTTGCTGAATGTAACCGCCCCTCTGATTGGTTGTTGATGACGAAAGACCTGTGACCTATATTGACATATATATTAATGTTTAAAGAGCTGCAACAGAAATAAAAAAATTGACCTGGACTACTCGATAAATGAAATCATTATTTTCAAACCACTAATTAAAGATTTTAAATCTGTTTGTTTGAAAATCAATGCAGAAAATTTATTTCTATATATAGCAACACTGTAAACCGGTTAACGACTTCTCGCCCGATTATTGTAAATTGCGTTATGAGCGGAGATACTTGTTTGCTATGAGGTAATTAATGAGTATGATCATTCTAACAGTATATATGTTTCAACCAAGATTCCATTGTTTTGAGTGAGACGTGCACTAATTCGGAGCTCAATACAAATGGCGTTCTTATACAAAAAGGCTACATTTATGTTGGGTAATATTGTGTTGATAACATAAGAGTAAGATCATTGCTAGGGAACGTTACGATGGAAAATAACATGCTTGTCTGAAATGAACTAGCAATGTTGTAACCCTTATAGAGTCAAACCTGTCTTGAGCGGCCATTAAATGAGATATCATAGCAGCTATTTAGGACAGGTGGTCACTTACTGAAGAACGAAAGTAAGGAAGAGAGACCTTTTTAGAGCGTTTTATATCACTTTTCCTCTGCATTTATTGATCACCTGTCTAAAATACCACCATTGCCTCATTTTAAGTGACCGCTTAATGAATGTTTGACTGTATACCGCTTAACTGCAGTCTTTTTCTAGAACACATTTACTAGCACCTGTAGTTTTGAATGAAATAAGAAACCGTGTCACCTCAATATTCTTTTCAGACTCATAGGCTAACCATTTAGCACTGTGACGAATTGCAAGAATTCAGCAAAACAGATATAGGCAAATTTTAACACGCAACACAATTGTCAATGCTGCAGAGCAAGGATTTACAAATCAGCGTTCACTGTACAGAGACTGGGTTGAAGAAACGGACAAAATAGTGAATGCCGTGATGAGACTACATCTGCAGGAACATTCTGGTCATGGTTGACACTATTTGTCCATGCCCTGCTGTCCAAAATTAAAACATAGACGGTGTTCAAAATGCATTCCGTCGTCAAACGTTTTATTGCAGCATAATATATATAACCTATTTCTTTGACAAAATGCCATCAAATGACTTTTTATAGTTGTTTCGGATCTGGAAAAGCTGGTGCTTCAGGATTTGTCGACGGTGCGAACTTATTCAAAATAGAAAAAAAGGCTTGAAACAGGATGTGATCACGATATAAGTGCAACGGAGTAACAATTTTGCAGTGTTAACGGGGAATAAATTTTTTTTAGAGTGCAATAACCTAAACAATACTTTCAAAACGCTATATACATTGCGTGTCTGATAAAAGTAGCACTCGATACATCCACTTGAAGACTACTAGCAGAAACATTTTCGCGAATGCTTACCGTTTTTTATTATTTTCTTTAACTATGTAGCGAGTTTTTTCAAGAGGATGTAACATACACTTTGCCCATGCATTAGAATCGTAATTTCAAGTTAATTCTAATGCATGGTAGCACCATATGGTTTGATTAAGAAATGAGGATTAAACCTCGATTGATACCAGTTTTTTTCTCGCGATCTGTGCACTATTTATGATGTCAATAGATTCAGACATAAATATCAAATGGAAACATGGGCATGATAAACAAATTATGTAAGATATATCATAGGTGGAATTTTTCTAAGAGTCATCGTGTAATCTTATATTGACAGTGTAACAAACTTATGCTTGGTAATTCAAAAAGATGCGATTTCAAATGAGTGTTATGCATGCAGATCAAAGATGACTATAACAAATCATATTTGCATCAAAAATGTTTTTACGCGGCTATAATTTTGTTATCTGGTTTCCAATAGTTTCAGAGGGATAACTTCTAGGATTAATCAGAACACAATCTCGAAATATGGCAAAACTTCTTTCATTTCAAGATCTAGAGATGTAAATGAATGATTTTTTTTGTATCGCTGTGTGCTTTTAAAGATCAATTTACCACTACAATAAGAACGCCATATTGCAGAGGTGGTTTAAAGCTTAGGCATTTATTAGCTGAAAGATCTATGCTTAGCATTGGACTGTTGAAGACATATGTAGTGCAGGCAGCGTTATATAAAACACTAGTCTGTTGGCAGTAAATACAGAGAATAATGCCAGAATGGATGTATTTAACCATAAACCTGCTGTTTACGACACTTGCGAAGTATTTAAGATGTGTTGATCCAAATCTGACGCCAAGTTACTTGGCACCTGATTTTGAACAAAGTTGTTTAAAACTCGGAAACAAGTTTCATGAGTTGTTCGGTAAAATGAATGTTTTTCAAAACATAAAGCAGACGACATTTAAAGCAGGCGGTAATTTAAGCAGCGAGCTAGTGGGTTAATTGGTAATTAATGTTCAAGTAGTATGGATCCAGATGATCCTTCGAATTATTTTGGCGATTAACCGAGACCCAAACCGTTCGATGATTTTATTACATAATGTCACGATTGCAGAATGCTACTACAACTGACGGCAATCTAATATGTGTGTGGCAAAACCATATTAGCTGAAGTAAAGTAACAGTCTTGAACCTGTTCTCATCCAGGTTTTGGTCGTCGGTAGCCGTGACATGACTTGTTCTGCTGACGGGAACTCTCGTAATGTGCCATATCTGCAGGTAATGCGTATGCATGCTAAGTAGATTCTAATATCCATCTATAAATTGCTATTTTTGATGTTTTGAATAAAATGGTCTATGTGCTTACAGAAATGTAGTGCACATCTCGCAGTTTAAAGTGTCGTCTTCTTCATTTTTGAACCAAATTTTGTTAAAATTGGTCTGGAATTTCAAATAGCTTGGAACTAGACCTACAATTCATAAAAATCCCACATGCGGAGGTTGGAATGCGTAATACATGTAGTATTAAACTTGTTCATTGAACCAAACCATTCAATTTATTACGAACCCATTATATTCATGCACGCTCTCAATAATTAAATGGTTCATATGAAATGTCTGATTTAAGCCTACACTGTTTGCTTAAGGCTTTAAAGAATAAATGCAGTAAACTGTTACAGTGTCTACTAGAATATGATTATGATGTCGGCACAGTGGTACAAATTATTTAATCTTGATTTATTATTTAAACATTTGACATGATCGGCAGTAACATAATATTTGACACTATTTTGCAATGCATTTTGGTTAAATCACACTTAAGGGATTTTAAGAATGGCATTCACTAGCATTGCGGTAGGTCGTAAAAAGAGTACCAGTAATATCAAGATTTATGTCACTACATCGAAATATAATACTCCATAGCAGCATTAGGAGCATTAGTTTGATTTTTTTTTCAAAATGATCCCGATACACAGTTTCGCAGTCCTTGGTTTTAATTCATTGAGATATGCATTCATATTTATTTGCAGTTATGTATGAAAAGAAGAAGATGCATCATCCGGTAAGATAATTACTTTGAACCATAAAAACCATATCAAAGATATCTATAAAGATATTAAACTGGATGCTTAATTGCAAGGGGAATATGCAATTGCAGTCTTAAAAAGGCTTTGATAGAACTGTTTGAAAGAATTTAAGATTTCATTTATCACAATCTTCAATCACCCATATCAGAACAAGTTTTAGATATGAAAAAACACCATTATTTGTATAACCTTGTTAAACGTTTATATTAGGTAGTACAGAACCATAGCCAATAGTCAATATAGCTGTAAGTTTATACTCATAGCAAAACAAAAATAAGATCGATGTTAGTTGATGTAAACTGGTATCAACTGGTTTTCTAGAGTACTTCAATAGCGGTCATTACGCATATAGCTTTTAGCGCCCCTTAGCCGATGGTTAATGAACACATGGTAGGACATCGAATGTTTGTTCGTAACGAGCAATCGCTCCATTAACTACAATGTTTTCAAAAGCAACTCAAAAATAAGTCTTCAGAATTGAATGAAGTTTTAAATATGTGAGGAAAAGTGAATTGTACAGATTTCTACTCTAATAAAGACACTCAATTGCAATGTCCAATGTAAGTAATACTCGCTACTGGTAGCATACACAAAAGACGAGTAAGAGAGAATTATATTTGCTGTCATCTAAAATTGTCCATTTACTGTTGCCTTATTTAGAGAATAATGTTTGTAACCATGTAAACGTGTCGATTTGAAGTTATTTTGCGGAATTTGAAAGATAGAGGTACACAATTTACAACATGTGTGAGTCGAGCTGATAAAGAACACATTCAGAAAATAATGGGCGTATGACGTATGGATGTGAAATAATATACAGCAGTTATTAACACTGCCCACGCTAGCACTAGAAACAGACTAACACATAATATACATGGGATACATATAAATATATAACTATTATGCCTGCTGACAATGGCGGTTTTCAATTTGGAAATTAATTTAAATACCATTTTAATATTATTTTACTGTATTGAAAACAAGTTTGCAGCTTTTATTTTAAATAACCGATACGAAATTGTTCTTACGTCCATTGCACGCCACAAGGGACACAATAAATTACATTGTGATTGTTTTCCTTAGCCAATACACTAGGAGAAACATTATTCTTTACCGTTCCAATGTTTGCATTAGGCAAACAAAAGCAAATAATAATAAAACAAGTAACATTCATGAACTCGTAGCCTAAAGAGAGTTCATAGGCTGCTCTACAGCTACTCTGACTTCTGACATGTCATTTAGTACATTTGATGATTGGCGAAAACAGTCTATGTTTTTATATAATTCAATGTTTTACATATATTTTACAACTGGATTTGCCTTCAATGATGTTGTGTAGCAGTCGGACGGGGATACCGTTTATTTACACTGTACGTCTGATGGGGTGATGATGGGATAACAGTGAGGTTGTGCTGTGCGCCCCTAAACCGATTTAAACCCGCAGTGGCGTGTTTGCAATTGACCGTTCCAAGGCGGTACGCCTAATATCACCCTTGATTTATGTCTGTCAATGTGTGTCTTCTATATGTAGCGTATATTTGGACTCACGTGTATGTGTGTGTCGGCGCGTGAGTGAATGTGGTTGTTTCTGTGCTGTTCGGGTGGCTGTTTGTTTTGTATGTGGTGTGTCCTGCAAGACCTTCTTATCTTTAACAGTGGCGTGAATGTATTTTTCCAACAAATGTATTTGTCGTGGATCTCTGATAAAATAGACCAAGCGATACGTTAGCTTTTAAACGGTATCGCTCCCCTCTCACTACATCATTTATTTCGGTCTCAGGACCCTATATTTATCATTGGTTTTAGTGATCATGTCATAGTCATGGGCATCATGCAGCATGGTCTGTATTGTTGGTAATGTTTAATAAAATGTATTATGTACATTGACACTCGGCATGTATTTTTCATGAAATTTATACTGTTTTTACCTTCTATGTACAAAAAGTGGAAGAAATATTATTCCTGACCGTTTAAACGCAACGCAACGTAAACGAAACCGTAAATAAAAAAGAAAAATGCAAATTTGCTTTTTTTGCAAAGAAAATGAAATATTCCTAAGTAAATTAAACGTTCTGGAGCCGGAACAGACGCCGAGTAACTCGGCGTCTGATCTGGCCCAAACTGTTTGTACAGGTTACTAAGTGCTAAGTTACCGAAGCGTGTGAGAGTAAAGAATCGCGTTTATCTCACTTTGTCAGATCGCGTCGTTAAGACAATGCACTCGTAATCTTGTCATTGTCATCAAATAATCAATTCGACTGTGCAGTGTCAGCTACAGATAACGATGAAATAAGTTTGGAACATGAAACGATCATATCTGATGGAACCAAATTAGAGACACAAGTTTTAAAAGTCAGCACAATTACGTGATTGCAAATGGGACTTATTTGCACCCGGGAGTGACAGTTACAAACGTATGAAAAATTGGGATTATATTATCAAGCAAAGCTGTGCAGATTCTCATGACACTACCAATGGATTGATACTGAAAATGTTTAACAGGACATTGAGTTTCGACAACGTGATCAACGAATCTGAAGTTGCGGTTCTAATTAATGACTGTAATATATATTTTTGTTTAAGACTTTGAGTGCTGTACATCTGATAGCTAAACGTATGATTAAACCCGTTAAAGCGGTCATTTTTTTAAAGATAGATTGTCGCTTAATGCAGAACCATTGTAAAGCAAAAGACTCTCGATGTAGTGATGCACTAAATGACAACCTGCCTAAAAGACCACAGAGTCATCGAAATTTGATCGGTCGCATAAAACCATTTTTGGACAGAGACCGATACGATAGGCCGTTTTTGCGTCAGACGGACAGAACGATTGTTATGACTCTATTTTGACTCTATTTTGAGCATTACAGCACGGTCGTGTTATATCTATAATCTAGAGATGTCTGAGTGATTATGAGACTTTTATTTATTAAACACTGTCTATCTTCATAAAAGTGTTGTTGCATTGCGCAATTATCGACACGTTTGCTCTGAAAGATAAACTAAATGGCTCTAAGCTTAGTGTTATCAAATGTGGTAATATATCAGTTTTTCAACGCAACGAACATATTCGCGTTGAATTGTTTTCACCAATATATTAACTTGCATCTACAGTCTAATATTGCCATATCTTAATCTGTTCAGTCGAATTCATGATTTAATCAAAACTACAATCGGAACTAAGAATAAGGGTGATTTTTGTAGATACCGGTTAAAGTTTGGGACTATATTGACAGTTCTTATGTTGTTAGTACAATTGTCAAAGCATCATGTGGTTCAAATGTGAAATCAGAATGATTACTAAAGAGAATAGCACAAATATGTCAATTAATACCTAGGGACGATATCATCCTTCATTTATATGTAAAAATCTCAACGCCTGTGTCATTCATTCCAAATCGCAATGCCTGTTTGGTCGATAAATGGCATACTTAGAATGAATACTAAGTGCTGGATCCCATCTTTTAAGCACCGCCACGACGAGGATAAGTTGCCGATTCTATTATCTACATGTGTATTGTGTAAACACATGACGCTCAGAGTCGTCAATAAAATCAGAATTGCATTCAGATCAAATGATGCTCCATCAAATGATGGAATATACACTCAAAAATGCCAGGACAAGTTTCCTAGTTGGAAAATGTTTCTGAGAGCGGAGCAATTTCCGAAGCCGACTCAAATATTTTTTTCCATCTCCAGCAATGTCCTCTCTCAGATTATAATTGTACATCTTCCTCTTTGGAAAATGAAATCAAAATCACAAGCACATAAAACACACACTGAATAAATCAAACAAAGCCAGTAAGGCGTTAGTTTTTATTCAAAGCTAACACACACCATGCAATCTTGGAATATCAGCGTTTCGAAAGGGAAACGTCTTGTGCTTGCACCGGCGCTGTATAAAAGCGCAGTTATAAACAGTGTAAATGTACGTGTACTTTGGCTTTTTTCTAATTAATATTATCTTTCACAGCGGGGAAATAACTTTAGAGCTGTTGTTAAAATCTACGATTGATCTGATCCCGAACTGTCTAAATGAATATGCATGAGGATAACTTGTTTATGTTTGCACCTCCTAAAGCTGACTCCATAGCATGTCGTTCAAACTACAGTCAGCGGAAATATTCAATTTAATTTTGATACGGAAACAGATATTTGACTATTATTTCAGTAACATATTTATGGATATGTCTTCAGAGTGCCAAGCGTTTTAACTGAGTTACTCAGAGACAAACCTGCATCCAAACGTTTTGTAATTACCATCAACGATCCAATCCGCCGTTTGTTGATGGTTAACACTTTTCTCCACAAAAGCACTTTTAAGCGCCACTGTAACTGATGGCTACTAAAAACTTTGTAGAAAATTTAGCATTTGCTCGAAATTAGCAAATGCTCCTTTCCCACAATGTTTTCAATACAATTAAATTGGGATTTTGTTTTGCCTACATCTTAATATTTTTCATCGGAATATTTCCGCTCCGGTAAGTCTAAAAATAGCTTGTTGAGTAAATGTTTAAAACTATCTGCATTCGATATCAGCAGAATTTTCCAAATGTTTTCACTGTCTTTTCTGCACAAACACCTAAAGGCAATATTGTTTCTTTGATCAGTGTTGATGATTTCTCAAAACAAATCTGGTTTCGCCATATCAAATTAAAATTTCAAATCAAAGAGTACCTCATTTAAATCAACATGAAGTTTAAGATAAATCTTATCGCATTTTGGATGACGATCGATTTGATAAATGCTCGAAATGAGAGAGGTCACGGCCGTGGGATTTACACTTTGTCCATATGTGCGTGTGCACGCATCAATAAGTCCTTCAATTTGAGCCTGCTTTAATCCATTTTACCTGTAAAATCGAATATTGTTATCTCGTACTCGGATCAGTCGATGTAACGCTTTATTTGAAATAATATCAACCAAGCACATTATCATACTTTGTGAATTCATGGTCGAAGATTCAGAACACGTTTCATAAGTTCGAAGTACTCGATTTAAATCGGGTTGTCGTAGATAGGACAAGTCGATTAGTCCCCCGACTTTGACATAACGAACGTCGACTGTTTTTAAGAGCATGTTTTTATCGGCTAAACGCTGCCTTACTCGGTGTCAATGTTTTATACGATATTTGCATAATTATCAGGATCGCATGCTGCAGGATACAGGTTAATGAATGTTTCCGTAGTTAAAAGGGCTTACACTAGAACGTTAT
>JAULCE010352061.1:0-10324 GCA_032359355.1 Macoma nasuta | reverse complement strand
TCGGCGTCTTATTCAGATCCAAGCTGTTTGCGTATGTAACTAAACTCGAGGGGGGGGGATTAGGGTAGTGAACAAGTTAAATATATAACACTCGAATATTTGAGCGCTGTCAAAAAGCTATCAACCTATTGTTTCTAATAGTAGGTAATAGTATCGAACCTCTTGGTTTAAATCACTGATCTTTGGTCATGTAAACAAGGATTTCATTATCGCTACTTCTATGCATAAATGCGAGGTCTAGTATGGTTTAACATGACGTCAATGAACTAAGTCTCTTTAACGGTTACAAAACTGTAGTTATCAACATTCAGGGGTTCCCAAACTTACTTTAAGATGACAAATTCATGCAGCATTATAATCTAAATAATCGGATAAAATTTGTTGGTGACACTTCGAATTTCTCCAACGACAAAATTGTATTATATATATCGCTAAGAGTAGTTACCCTGTGTCTACTACAACTGCTTCATAGTATTTACAGTCTCACGTTTGTGCACTTACCTCATTACTTGAGACTTTGGTGAACATACTCAATAAAACAGTGTGCAATTTTCTGTATATGTGTGGTCTTTCTTGCTTTTGAAGGACCTCCCTTTAACAGAATTTATATATTTCACAACAGCAGGTGTTTAGTGCTGTATGGCGGCCGTAAAACGTCGCCCCGTACTTCATTTTCAGTGTTGTCATACGTTCTGTATGAATTGGCTTTCTTGCTTTTGAAGGATCTCCCTTTTACAGAATTTATACAAAGTTAAGTGCGATAATCGTTATTATCTATACAATCATTAGGAGTTTATTGTCCTGGTTTCAGATCTCCCCAATGTCGTGTCTATGTTAACTTATTATCCACGTAATCACTAGGTCCGTACAATTGAACCAAATGGTAGATAGGGATTTATTGACCCGATTTCAGATAACTACAAAGTCAAACTGGGACAACTTTATTTTCCCATCTAGCGATTTGCAAGACGTTTATTGGCCCAACTTATAATTTCTAAAGATTTAAATTCAGTTTGTGCGAATTTACGTTTCAAATAACTGCAAAAGATCTGCAAGGAGCTTATCAGCCCGTGACAGTAATATTTCCCCATCTCTGTTTTATCCAGATGCTAATCCATAGCGCTCTACTAATGTGAATGAAATTATGCTATCTACATCTTTCGTTGACGTTGCGTTATGTAATATTTTGCTATGCAAATGAAATGAAAGAGATTGCTATCGAGTTACATCATGTAATTATGTTTTCACCTCTACAATACTCTATTGTTGCGATAGTGACCTAACATTTTTCAAATTGTATAAGTCCACAATCATTCTCACTATAGCTCATGAAACAGTCAAAGGCAATAAATAGATAATTAATGAGCAGTATAATGTAGTGCTACACTCCTTGAGTATCGTTATCTGCCTGATGATTTAGGATGAGTAAGTACTTAAATCAGCCAGTATTATCTGGACTCTATTTGAAAGATTCGCAGGTACCCAGGCTATCTAGGTTGCAAAGCCCATCTATAAAATGTATAACATACAGCCTTCGTCTAAATGGAGGACCATTTAAAAAACAACTGACTTACTGAAAAAATCCTATCAATAGATGGTGAACTATCTTTATAAGCCCAATCATGACACACATCAGATATTCTTATTACTAATTGAATGGGTTTCTTTCTTTGTCAAGAAACAACATTCGCTACATTAGGGGAACATTTGACCGAACCCATCATGGTTGTTGTCATATAATAGACACTTATCATTGTAGAATACTTGACAATATACCATAGTTTATTCCTACTTTCAGGCATCGAGCCCATAGTACAAAACATTTGTATCAATTTTAAACACAGAGTAATGCAATAGAATAGAGTGTCATATACATAAATGATAAACCAATATGTTATGAACCTTGATGTTCTGCAAAATTAGGACATTATAAACATAAGTTTTAAAAAATCAAATTATATTTTAGAATCAACTTTCTGTTGTTTAGAACATGGTATATGTATTGTTATACAATTTTGATTACCAAATCATTTTTATTTGATAACAAATTATGCAGTTTATGCTAACATGAATTAATGCCGCTATACATTATTTGTGAAAGTTTTACTGCTTTGTCGCTCTGAACATGAATTGGCTATTTCACACAAAGACACAATCTGAAAACTACACTGTTCAGGCCTCTCGACAGATATCGTACAATGGGGGGGGAATGATATGCAAACAAGATCCACACTTCATCATGTTATGTTCATCTAAGTGTAAATCAACTAAGCTTCTGCTTATACGTCGAGTGTTTTCCTAGTTGACTGGTCTGGCCATAAACGTTTTCTAAATGTGATCACTATAATAAATAAGGCGATAAATTCGGAAAGAATAGCGTTCATACCACCGTTTAAGCTCAAGGAGAAAACCACTTACGCGCATTTAAAGCACCACTTGTTCTCTGTGTTGTAGAAACACACAGTCTTCTTGAGGTAGCGCTAGCGCGTGACGGTAATCTAGTTCACTCTCTTTCACCTCTTTCTTTCATCTAGCTCACTCTATTTCACCTCTTTCTTTCATCTAGTTCACTCTCTTTCACCATTTTCTTTCATCTAGCTCACTCTATTTCACCTCTTTCTTTCATCTAGTTCACTCTCTTTCACCTCTTTCTTTCATCTAGTTCACTCTCTTTCACCCCTTTATTTCATCTAGTTCACTCTCTTTCACCTCTTGCTATCAATTCGCTACAGTGGATTAAATTGGATTAGTGTACGGTGTCATACAAACGCGACAGGCTGAGCAGACGACGATTCTCGCGGAAAAGTACTTCTCACCCGCTGTTTACTGTGACGACCAAATCGGTTGCTCGAGTACTTGTAATCTAAAAGATACTAGCCGCAAAATAATGGGCTTTATTTACTACAGGTTTCTGCTAAAAGGATAGTAAACCAATGTTAAAAGGTGGGTCGCCTGTATAAAAGCGAACAAAATATGCAACCGATGCGCATTAGTGCTCAATAATTTGTATACTCTACCCTTTTAGTACAAATACTGCATTGGCGCATCCAAATCGCTGATCGATGAAGACAGAGAAAGAAGTCGCCACCCGCTTATGTTGTCTGCCTTAAGAACAATCATCTGCTACTAGGCCCATCGTGTGCTTCTCGACTCACCGTCTTATAAAGGTGTTTCTTATAGAATATACCAGCCTTATACAAATAAAAAAACACCACTCGGTGCAAATTACTGAATATTGAATCAGACTCTATTGTTGCTCTATTAGATTAAAATGAACACTTAAAATTTATTTTGATCGTATATCTGTACGATGATAAGGATAATTTATTTTATGGAATCTTATCAAATAATTGAAGCGTTAATGTAATGTAAGTGGGTGATGTTAGACCTATGTAACGTTGTTCTTCGCATGGACGAGCACACTATTATATTCTCAAACAGGTGTTTGGTTATCACACAACCTGAAAAGGAAAGCACTGTCTCAAGCAAAGCATACCCAACCGCCGTAATGTATAAATACTACTTGAAAGAAATGACAAAGATTTATTACAACAACTAATGTAATGATTTGAGAAACTGCACTCCTGTAGAAGATATATACATACGTGCATAACAATAAACATGAAACGGACATTGCACTTACACAATGAACGTAATATTGTTGAATTACGCAATATACTGGTCATATTTTGTAAGAACATGTCAAATGAAAGCAGGTTTGGATCTTGACGTTAGAAATATTTATTTTGGCGGTTCATATAATCATAAGTTACTATCACATAAAGCTAATCTTTTATGCGTTTTAAGATAAACTTATTTAGATAGGCAAACAAGAAAATAGATAACACAAAGTTTACAATTCTGCTTTAAACATGAATAGTTTAACAAGGTAAGGGTCATCAGTCTTATGCCGTTGGTATCGCTGACCAGTAAACAAACTAAAGCGTTTCGGAACGTGACATGTTTGTATCATATGCGTGATTCATATCACAAAAACTGATTCGTGCACTAACGTAAGAATTGCGAAGCTTCATTAAAAGCATTTACAAAGTAGATAAAAAAATGAATTGATCAAATCCCCCACCCCTCCGTGTGATCGTTGTAAATTCAGCTTATTCAGCTAAGTCGGTCCAGTAGAAAGCAAAGCTATCACTAATGAATACGGATGCGGAAATCCCAGCCGTACCCTACAGTTAATCCAAAAAGTTTTGATACACCATTCAGGCCCTGCATTGCAAAAGATAACATTCGTCATAAAATGCGCCATCATCCAAGATATTAACTATATATATATATATATGTTATACGTTTGGCCTTTTCGTGACTATCTCCAGTGCTGGTGATGTGGAGTCAGTGCACCTGTTGCTGTAAGAGGCATCGCACTTTAAAATAACCTACAATGCAGCCAATGCTTAACGACGACCAAACAAATACCATTACAAGTCACACGGGTCAATTAACTGAAATTTGGCTCCATCAAATATGAGAATACTAAATTAATGCACATCTTGAAAAAAAAACATAGACCGCGTTAAATAGTATGGAAATATAATTACTGATATCCTCCGTGGCGGTGCCTCTTAAAAAAGTCAGCTTAATACCTGAAAACAAAACAATGCATTTCAATATTTGTGTGTCTTAGGATCTAACAAGGCAGTGACTATTTTGAGAGCATCACTTATTCATTCATAATTTCCAGTTTGATCTGATTTTACAAAAGTGCTTATCTATCTTGCAAAGGTAGTCAATACTGACAACCAAGGATATTAAAACTATTTGCTACACTCTCTTGGCGTATACATAAAAATACTGTTTACAAATAAGTATCGCAAGACAGATCCGTACTTCAACTATTTGCTCATGTTCATGGCATGCATCTTATGTGATAATAGTATATGTATTTCGGTGTTGTTTAAACTCTCTGTTAAACTCTCACGTGGTATTCCATGGTTATACTACTGTCAACTAAAGAGTCATGCTGCTTGATCAGGACTAACACTATTGCTTAACTCTAATATTATCTTCACTATGTGATATTGCAGTTCATTTGATAAACTACCAAACACGCACGTTATTAAGCATAATGTGATACTACTGTTTTCATGTAAAATTTCGATAAGATGGTAAATTGTTTGCTACACTTCATGTTATATTTACCATGAATCGGGGGTTTACTACTTGCACAGTATTTATTCCGTATACTTCAAAATATGGCAGAACGTTAACTAAACCATTTACTTAATATGTAACTATACACTATAGAAACTAATATTGTTTTTTGTTCTTATGTGTCTAGGCTGGGTATACTCTATTTACAAACATTCGTTCCGTTAAACGCTGGTATGCTGTTTAAATGAGCGTTCTGCATGTAACATTTAATCCATGTTTTATTTTCATCTAATTCTAATCATTCTTGAATTAAATTTATCTTCCGGAAACGACATATATTGTTCCAGTTCAGTTGATCTAGATTAGAGGGATTGTAGCGCAGACAGAGAATCAGAAGGGCGATAGTTGGCTTTTTACCTTTCAGCTCAATCAGGTAAAGGGTGGCTGTAGTGAGAGCTTGAATCTCTGCTTTATAGTTGGCGTTTCTAGCACCAACAGGAAAATATAGAGATTATGGGGATCTTATAGAGAACTTCATTAAGATCACGCTGCCACCATTTATGTCTGCATTTTCTGTTGATCCATCTGTGAATGCTTGTGCCAGGAGTGTTGGGGATATCATGGATCATTTCCTGCCTAAAAGAATTTTGTAAAGTCCTGGGATTGCGCCTCTTGTTTCCCTAGTATCGGCACTTCTATTCGAATCTGTGGTGTAAGTTATTGTGGAATCCAGGAGTCTGGTTGAAGCATATCTCCTCCTGGAACAGAAACGTCCTTCCTTTTCATTTGTGAATTCTTCCGACATGGTTGAGACTGACGTTTGAGCCTTTTGGTAGGCTTTGTAGTTTCTTGTGTAAGGCGTGAGATGGGAGTCTTGTAATTTTATCAGCTTGAGCATGAGCATTGTGTTATATTTTGGCTATCAGTGGTTCAATTTCTTCTCCATATCTATTATAGGTGTGGTTATCATTGCCCCTAAAATTATCCCGAGCCCTATATTTTCGACCTGATCCAGTTTGTTTTCACTGGTTATGATGCATAAACTATGCAAACTATTACTGTCACGGATTCGACAGTAATAGTTTGCATAGTTTATGCATGAATGATAAAGAACCATGCTGTTTTCACGAAAGTTGAAGGATATTATGGCTTTAAAGCTCAATCTAATTTGACTCTTGCTGTTCTATTGAAAACATAACCGTTTAGTCAGTTTACACACCAAAGCGGAGCAGCTTTAGAAGTAGACCCTCCTCCCAAATAGTGTCAAAGACCTTTAAAAGGTCAAAGAAGACGGCTAGAACCTTCTTCTTATTTTGGAAGGCATAGCCCATGCCCTTTGCGAAATTTGTCATCTGGTTGTTTCTTAGATATGACTTTACTATCACTAATACGTCGGTCACACTTCCAAGCTCTACGGCGGGCGTACGGCTGCCGCAGATTTATGAAATTGAGAAATTCTTGCGGCGGTCGCAGAAGATCTGCGGTCGCTGCACGGTATGCGTACGGCGTTTCCCTATATTTCATAGGCCACAGTGTTAAATTAAATTAGAACTAGCCCAAAAAAAGCCATATTTTCACAAAAATGGCCGTAACTCCGAAATTACTGAAGTGATTTACATGGCTGTCGAACTTGATCAAGACATTATGGTCACAAACATTGGTGTAAAGTAAGGTAATAATTAGACAAATACTTTTCAAGAATTAGATCATACAAAATATTCGGGACGTACGTACGGACGGACGGACGTAGGTACGGACAAGGGCAACTCTATATGCCTCCACATTGTGGGGGGGGCATAATTAAAGCTCGGAGTTATATATCTTTTTTCATTTCTAAGGTCGCCGTAGATTTTAGTTGACGTGACTTTGGCGCAGGAATTCCATGGGCTCTTTACATCGGCCTAACGTTGCCCGTACGGTGATTGTGCGGGTGCCGTTAGGGCGCCGTGCGAGTGCTTTGATATTTGTCAAAAACCTACGACCGCCGCAAGGACGTCTGAAAGGCGACCGTGCATCATCATCTCAAAGGCCGCACGGCAGCCGCTGATTTTCTGTCTCCACAATTCAAAATACGCCGTGTGTAGCATATATTACTGCTTTAGTATGTTGCCGTTGGGAGGTTTGCAGCGGTTCTATAACCTCTATTCGCCATATATACAATAGACTACCTGGTCGACACACGGTCACCGTGGCAAATGTGACTGAACCATACATTCATACGGACCTATTTGTGCGTTGATTCCTTGATACGATTTTACTGTCACTGTATAAAGACGGATGGTTATGTGCCGACGACTCCCAGATGTGATTTAACTGTCACTTTATAAATTAAAGGCGTTTGCGGCAGTTATAAATCTCGGCTCTCGCGAGAGTTACGTAACACCGGTGTACGAGCGTTTCACACATGTTTTGTATAAATCGTTTTTACTTGTTACTCATAAAACGATTAATTAAATGCAATGTAAAAAATGCATATGCATTTTTCACATTGCATTTGATTAATCGATTTTATGAGTGCAGTGGTAAATGGGCTGTATATGGTTCATAACCGTAGAAAAGTGTGAATTGTCATATAAAAAAGAGACAATAAAATCTTAAAGATATCAGTGACCAATGGAAATAAACTGCTTATGATGTTTTATCAAAGAAGAAGACAATTAAACCAATATCGTGATAGACTGTCGTTAATACGTCTGACAATGCAATCGAGCGGCCATTCCAATCATGGCTATTCGTTTATTAGCCGTAATGGGGGAAGCAAATGCACTTTCGTGTTGTTTCCCAGACGTGCTTTTACAATTAATTGACAAAAAAGTAATGCTGACATGGGCACACAAAACTAGCAGTTTCGTAGCGGTCCATAGTGCATGCACAATAAGGCAGCGTTACAAAACCGCTTTTTTAGTAAACCCTGTTTTGTAATAAAACCCTGTTCGAATTAAATCCCCGCTTTGTTGTAACATTTTGAAAAGATCCGGAATATGTCAAATTCCAATAACAGACAGATAGTAAGTTTGACAACAGGATAATGTACTTGTATTCTCCCATATCTAGCAGTTCTGATGTGTCGTTATTATTACATTACAAAACAGGTTGTTTCATTCCAACCTGTTCTGTTACAAAAATCAAACCTTTAAAATCACACTCAAATTCGCACGAGATATATCAGTTTCACATACAATCACACGTTTTACAAATATTTTGACAACGCTGTTTTAATATATTCACTTTCAGAAACATCTCGTCGGTTTTCTCCGAAAATCAATGCCATTTCAAATTAGAATTTCTAAAGTGGTTTAAGAAAATGGCGTTGATGAAAACGAAAGTAACTGCAGTTTAAGTAAAATGGCACCTACGTTGTTTTGGCAATATCTTAAGTGTTCTTAAACCCATTCACTACCAGGCAGGTTGTGCACATGCGCACTATTTGTTCTATTTCCGGTTTAGATATATATCACAATCCCTCGACCTTTGGTAAAACCGTTTGCCGAGTGTCAAACATATTGGATTCAAACGAGACGCCGAGTTATTCGGCGTCTCATTCGAATCCAAACTGTTTGCCTGTGTTACTACACTCGGGGTAGGGCAGTGAACGGGTTAAATACCAAGTAAGTGCCTACGTGCTGGCAATGGTATCACGATATTTGTCAATTTACATGTATCAGCACACTTAAATGCAAATTATCCAACGTCACTGTGATAAGGGTACTCCGACAAATTAACCCTTCGCCTGCTGCAAAAATCGTCGTCTGCTGTAAATGTCGTCTGCTTCAATTTTAAATATCGTCCGATTTTCTTGAAATTTGGTGAACCTATTGTCTGAGTGTCAAACAGCTTGGATCCAGATCAGACGCCGAGTTACTCGGCGTCTGATCTGGGTCAAAGCTGTTTGAATTATCATAGTAGTCGCGAACAGCAGGCTAAGGGCTAATTTACCCATAACGTTCATGCACAAACTGTATAGCCACAAATAAGAATATAACTTTACACGTGCAAGCAATAGAAGGCCATCAAATTTCGTCAAATTTTAAAACACCAACCCCTAAATTAAATATAGACCCAACACTCTTATTGCATAATTTTCTACCTATCATGGGTACCTGTGCATAACATCAAGTTTCGCCCACCCCCCTTATGAACCCCTTATATCACATGATCCCATTCCCTCCCGACCCCAATAATTCCCTCCTTACAGCCCTCTTTTTTTAAAAGTCTGATATAATCATCCTGACATTTTCTTGGAAACGCGCAGGGGTGTATTATTGGAGCGATTATATAGTTATAGTGCAATTAACACTAACAGATGATCTCAAATTCTGTCTTTGCATTACCATTTTCTTATATTTATATGTTGTTTTTTAATTCAAAACAGTAAAGTGACTTTTACCTTGTACACCATCTAAGTTAAGCCCAATATAATACTACCTGCATGTATTCAGTTCTTGCACCAACACAGATCAGCGCAAAACAATGATAAGAGAAATTATTGAGTTCAAAGCCCGATACGTAAAAATAGCATGCTCATGCGAAGAAGATGTAACATATCTTAAAAACTATATATTCGGCGGTAAAACGGGACACGTCAGGCGAAAAGGGGCACTTGGACAGAGCAACCAGTGTAGCCCCAGAACAGCCGTCACGTCAACCTTTAGATGAATACAAATGGTAACATTCGTGACAAGATGCTAGAATAATAGTGCTGACAAAGAGTCAGCGCTTTTTTGATTGTCCGAGTGCCCCTTTTCGCGTGACGCAGTCAAAATGATATTAAAGCTGTGAATGTATGAATTGCTGTGTGTTGCAATGAATGTCATGTTAATTAACAATATCTATACACGATCGACTTATGCCATTTATCCGGTGACAAAGGCTCCTACTGACATAATAAAGGGTAACCTAATGAACTTAGGTTTTTCCGGCCAGTAGAAGTGATCCGGTCAGTAGGCGCACACTTTTCTATTAAAAGAACCGAAACTTCTATACTCAATGAATAACACAGTTTTGAAACGAATGTTTCAAAACAACAAAAACTACTATGGCACCGGGATAAAGTAAAAGGCGCCAAAAATACCACGGATAGCCAAATAAAAATAATAGGTAAGCCAGGGGCCGATTTCACAAAGCTTCTTAGTAAAATTATAAACTTAAGTGAAAATTTCAAATGCAGATTTCCAATTTATTTTCAATTATATTTCAATGAAACTTTGCATGCTTG
>JAULCE010351950.1:0-10326 GCA_032359355.1 Macoma nasuta | reverse complement strand
ATATACCTGGCTTCAATTAGGTTATACTTTGGCATTTCAAGACTCTGTAGATATTGTGATTGAATGGACGAGAGATAACCTATTGTTTTACCCCCTCATTATCTAATTAGGCGTAATTAGAGCTCATGCTTTGGAGTTTGGGGTGTTTTTTGAAAGGGAAAATGCAAATATGGTGTATTTCTTATTTTCTTTAACTCAGTGATGCTATCCAACCAAGCTACTTTTGTGACTTGAAATTCAAGAAAACAAACGCGATGAACCCTTAACCCAGTCCGATTTGACCCAGGTCCGATTTGGTTTTGGTCCGAATTGACCCGAGACCCCAAGAGACGTCCGGTGGCCGAATTGTCCGGAGACCATGCCGCTGAAGACAATCGTGTTTATGTGCAGGCGTGGAAACTTTAATTGTGACATTTTAAATGATCTCACGCTGACTTACTTAGATGAGGGATAGATCGCGTGTTTCGGCAGGACATTTCCCCCATAATCATAGTCCGCCATAGTCAGCGAGCATTCACGGCTGGCGATCTCAACTAATCCTGCTATCTAGATCATGTTCTTGTATACAGACAGATCAAATATTGCATTACAGTGTGTTTTTATATCAATTTCCATGAATTAAAGTAGTCAGATGAACTAGGAAAGTGATGTGGAACTGTCAAAATGAAACAGGATGTTGTTGTTGTTTCAGCACCGATAAGGAAGTAACAAATTTGTACAAGTAGTATCGGCGGCGGCGCCGCAAAAAAGGAAAAAGCGGCGGTACCGTCAGCCTATGAATATGTCAAATATTTTGGAACCAAATGTCAATAGTGCAAATCTTTATTTCTCAACAAGGAAAAAATAACCATTACACATTTAATTGTGTTAATTTCATTCCTATTAATACTGTTAGAGAGCCTCATTACTTTTCATTAATTGGTCAGAACTGCATTATTCAAACAGTGGCCATGAATTTTTCACTCGGCTGCAAGGATATAAAGGATAATAATATTTTACAGTGTACCATCGAATTTTATTTCATCAAGTGGGAAGCAAAGGTTTCCCACGAATAAAATTTAATTTAATTTTACACTGTAACATACAATTATTCTATTTCTTACATGCATCTATTTGAAAATTAGTTTAGTCAGGTTTGGATAAGAAAAAAAGGTGACTATTTTAGTAAACAAAGAAAGTCGAAACATTTGACCACAACACCAGAAATGCCAAACGTCGAACACATAAAAATGAGTTGAAAAAACAAATTTTGTTTTCCTAATGTTTTGATATCAAAACCAAAAATTACACACCAAAAATCAATTTATAATATCACTGCTGATAAGTCATAATTTCACTGCCAGCAGTGAAAATGTAAGTTCTTTCACTGAAATTCCCTATAAATCACTGTTAGGCACGTAATTAAAGAAAATAAGTTTTGTTGCTGGAACCTCATAAAAAAACCTTTAAGATAAATGAATAAATGACAATTGATCCAGGGTCTCTTGTGTGATTATCTGCTGATGTTACCCTTTAGAGCAAATTCAGTTTCCAGAAATACTTGCTGGATAGTGGGGGGACCGTATTTTAAGGGAGACCGGATAAGCGCGTCTCGACTGTATATGAGCCGATAGGACATAACATTAAAATTAACGACTTGGTCAATTATCAAATGGCCATATCTCTTAAACCCAATGACTTAGTCACTATATATGTTATTACCATAGAAAAGCTTAGAAAGTGGCCTTCAATTAGCAACCAAACCTTTTTTTAAATATAGTTTTATTTGGAGAGAATACTAATCCCATTACTCACTGTGTTTTCCAAACGACAAGAATCTACTTGTCACTTCATTTTCCATTGGTCAGATTTTGAGATTCAGCTGCAAACTTGTTTAACCCTTATTATCTTTTCTACAAATATAACACAATGAAAGATTAGATAGAAATGTTTCCTTTCAAAACAACATATTTATAGTTTAAAAAAAATATGCATACTGGTAATTGTGGGGAGAAATGGTATCAAAATGTGTAAGTCTGCGGCAGTCTTTATTGACAACTCTAAATTACTTTTGAGCCCAAAGTTCAATATGCATACATATCATTTGTAAGCTTTGATCCAAACCTCTCATTTGATACCAAAATATTTACAATATTCAGTAAGTAAAATGGTACTGTCCCGTTTTCTATATGACCAGAATTTGAGGTTCAGGGGTGTTATTCTTTTTACTCTCAATATCATTTTTAACTCAAAGTACGATTTACATAGATAGATAGATATTTTATTCAGTACAAAGGCCTTAGGCCCATCAGTACAGTATATATATAGCAAATTCGTACAGTTTAAAGATGGTCAACAGCACAATGGTAATTATATTTGCCTATTTTCTTTGAGCAGAACATAGAATTTCAACAGATGTAAAATTGTTTCATTATATCTAATATATGTAGATCTAGATCCATTGATACTTTTGTCAATGACTTTTGGATTCCACTATACAGTTTAAAACAGACCTGGGGGCCGTTTCACAAAGCTTCTTAGTAAAATCTTAAACTTAAGCTAAGAAGCTTTGTGAAATGACCCCCTGTAGAATCAAGTAGTGTAGACTCAGATCAATGGCTGTGTTGGAAATCTTGTAACCTGACAGGGTCTTATATTGTTTGAATGGCAAAAATAACCACTATGTTTTTCTTATGGGTGGTACTAGTATCAGCAAAGTGATACTGTCAAACCTGTCTGGAGCAGTCATCTACCAAAGCCAAATAGTGTCACTTTATTTTTTTTATTTTATCTTGAATTTTCAAGATAGTATCTTGAATTTTCAAGATAACTTCTTGAAAATTCAAGATATTTCCTTAAAGGATAATATACTATCTTGAATTTTCAAGCAACTATCTTGAATTTTCAAGTTAATATCTTGAATTTTTAAGATACAATCTTGAATTTTCAAGTTAACACCTTGAACATTTAACTTAATTGTTGAAAAATCAAGATACTTATATTGAATATTCAACATCTATTACATAATATCTTGAAAATTCAAATAAACATCTTGAATATTCAAGATAAAAACCAAAACAAAAAAACAAGATATTAACTTGAAATTTCAAGATGCTAACTTGGAATTTAATATAGTCAATTTGAGTTTTAAAGATTTTACTTAAAATTTGCAAGTAAACAACTTAATTTTTCAAAATACTAACTTGAAAATTCAAGATGAAATATTTGTTGTTGTTGTTGTTCTTGGCCGAATAGCCGCAATTTCTTCACAGGTAGTTTTTCTCTCTGGTAGATGTCTCTGGTACTGTCTCGCTGGTAGTTTCTTTAAGAAGCAACGTCACTGAAACCTTATAGTCCTCACGATAAAGTCATCTGGAGCAGTTTGTTTATTTGAAACCTGTGGATGCTTTTTATGTTGATTTCTTCAGGACTTGGTAATGCTTGCACTGTTATATCTTCCCGTTCTAGGGTTGTGCTATGGAGAATATTGGTCATTAAATATTTAAGTGGCACTATTGCCATAAAATAAGGTAACAAGGCAACTTCTTTTGACAGATGGTCTAAAATGATCATGAATAAAAAGCAGAACCCAGACTCATAAGAGCTTTTTGCAATAGTACTACTATTTTGCATTAAGTGACCATCTGTCTAAGACATCCAATGCATCCTTTTTGAGTGGCAACTTTTAACCCTTTCCTCGACAGAAGTGCCTTTAACACTTTTAATAATGCTAAAATCTCAAATGAACTGTTCCAATTTTGAAATATGACTGATTTATATTCTGGAGGATGTTCATCCCTTAGTATTAAAATATGGCAAACAGTGAAGCCCCTGATCACAGGTCTCCTCCAGGAGCCCTCTGATCTGGGTCTTCACTGTTCGCAAAGGATGTGTAAACTCATTGCCAGCATTAAAAGGGTTAAGAGCCTCTGTTATAATACTGATGGCTATGGAAAACATTGTAGGAAGTGGAATATTTGGCCTGACTAACAATGATTTCAATACAATTCAAAAACAGCCTTTTTCTTTTGTCTAGATTTTCATATTTTTTGTCAGATTCTTTCCTTGTTGCTAAGTCTTACTATAGCTTGTGCAGGAAAGGGTTAAAACAGGTTTTAACTGTATTACATGACTGACAGGTAACGACAGCTAGTAAACTTGTCAACTTTGGGGAATACTGTTGACAATGGGCAAAGCTCCAAATGAGGTTGAAAGTTTTTTTCTGAATGTTGACAGCTCCCTGTGGTGAATATGATGAATAGTTAATGAATAGTTCACGAATAATTCATGAACTGATGGATTCGGTTCATCAACTATTCACGAACTATTCATCATATTTTTGACAGGGAGTTTTACTGTCACTCATGTCTGACTTGTAGATTATCTATTTTACCAAAAACAATAAGTAATTATAGAAATTTGTAGTTGAACAACAAATTGTGCATTTTTCAATCTTTATCTCAACATTCTAGTAAAACCTGCGAAATTCAAAATGTCATTCTTGTCTGTTATTTTACTTGTCTTCCAAATAAATATTAAAAATCATACAAAATGGTCAATATGGTCAGATACTACACTTTACCTAGGCACTAAATCATTTCATTTTATTCATAGTATACATGTATGCATTATATTTTGGGAAGAATCTGGAAAGATGTATCTTACAGGTTAACCAAAAGTTTTAAATTGAAAACCAGTGTTGTCTGATAACATCAGGAGGATAAATTAGGAAAATCAGAACAATAACTATTTATTCTTATGTCATAGCTTAATGGGCTTCTGTCATCTTTGTATTTTTGGTTAAGTTTTTTTATCAAGTCTATACTTTTTCTCAGACGGTAACCATTCAAGGCCGTAGAGCTTTGAAGCTAAAAAACTTTGTCCGACATCATACTAGCATCAAGAGGAGGCAAGGTTCATAACTTATTTATAACTGCCTTTTGTAAAATTTATCCCCCCTTTTACGTCAGAATTTTGGACAAGCCTTTAGTGTCCACCTTTTTCCAGTAACCACTCAAGGTAGAGCTTCGAAACTTCATAAACTTCTTGCTTAAAGATATCAAAGGACAAGCATCAGGCACCCTGTCGAGAATATGACGAAAAGTTCATGAATAGTTCATGAACTGAAGAATACAGTTCATGAACTATTCATCATATTCTCGAGAGGGATAAATGCTCCTGTTACATTGGCAATTCAATCTTTATCAGAAAGAAATGTATAATCTATGTACAAAATGATGAAGTCATATCAGTTAGGAATAATTAGTTGCACATTAGTTTTGCCAAAAGCATCAGTAATTTTAGTACCAGGTGATACTCAGATTTCTATCAACATGAAAAATCCTTTGAAAGACCGACAGTTGTCGTCTGCGATATTGTCTTCTGCACTTTTTGTCGTCTGCTCATATTTATATATGTTTATTAAACTTTCTTTGGTAGAATCACGGACTTACATAGGACTTCTATGTAAGTTCGTGGTAGAATGAGTACAATCTGAGTGTCAAACAGCTTGGAGCTTGATCAGATGCTAAGATATTCGGCGTCTGATCTAGCTCCAAGCTGTTTGCGCAGGTTATTACAATTTAATAACGTGTTTTACGTTACAGACTTCCTAAGGATATAGGAGGATCATCTAGGGTAATGAAAAACACACACTTTTGAATGGTTTTGAAAGCTTTGTAGAAAATGGATCATTATCTTGCTCATTATGAGCAAATGCTCCATGTGGAACAAAGTTACTTTTCAACAGTCCTTCCTCATCTGGTACAGAGGCGTAACAATTAATATGTGTCATGGAGGAGAGGGTTGAAGTATTTTCTGTCTATATAGTAGATGCCGTACAGGAATTTTAACATAGACAATGGGAATAGATCTAGATTTGTGACAGATGGAATCATATTAACTGCAGACACTTTAATTAGGCCTGGTATTCCCCAACGCGTTCTCAGACTCCATTCTCAAGAATAATCTCTTACCCCTTCATTTGGCACCCAGCTTCTACCATTTTAGTAGAGGCTGAGTGCCAAACAAAAGGGTTAGAGATTATTCTTGGTTTTGGAGTCTGAGGATAGGTTGGTTGTCAGTGGACTGGTCACAATCTAAGCCACTGCCATGATCTGAGTCTACAGTATCTGCAATTTTATTTAATCAGACAGGAAACAGCCTATAGCTAGATCTACATTTATGTGTAGTCTTTAAGAATCCTTCATGAAAAAACACTGCTATACAATTTACTTGGGTTACATAAGTGAAATAGAGAATCGTACATGAGTGCTCATAGAATACTGAAAAGTGTAGATTCTATCTATTTTAAATTGACAATTCTATGACTTGGTGTTGAAGTACTTTTATAGAATCTAATAGTATTATATGAGCACTAACGTTATAGTGTTAGATCTAGATCTACATGTATATGGATTCTATTTAGATCGATCACATAACCCGTTAAATCAACGTTGACCTTCACCACATTACCTACGCAATTGGAGTGGTGTATAACATCAAGATACACCACTCCTATGCTGCCGTAGGTTATGTGACAGCATGTTCGTCAGAATGAGCAGACGACACTAATTGTGTGGTCTGCTGGTTTTGATAAACATGCTGATTACACTTATTTCGTGTGTATTTTAACTTTTCTACACGGCCAAAACAACATATGTGCAGGTAGATCTATTCAGGGGAAATCTGCTGATGCCAAATTAACATGGACTAACACAATAAAGCAATAAAAACCTTTAGGCGAGATGATAATGCAGGGGATTTCTGTGGGCAATCCCCTTGCTGACGTCACCATTTTTCTAGGTCGTTTCAAAACGAGGCATATGTACATGAGGGTCTTTCTCTCCGTTTTATAGGTCACGGCGCATGCGTAGAGAATGTTCGAAAATGGCGGAAACCGAGGAATTGAAGGTATGTTGTGACGGAATAAAAGGAATAAATCAATGTATCCCATCGGCTCTTTACGGATTATGTTAGTGTGTATGATAAATGAGTATATCGGGATATGAAAGGATGTGATATATCTGCAAAATTATTCCTGGATATTGAATTAAGAATTATGTCACGTCTCAAACATTTTGGCCGTGTAGTAAATAATTGGTACGCGTCCTTAATATAATTATTAAAATGCGAATGCTTACCAAATCGCTATGTGTTGTGCTTAACGGTTCATATAACTCACACATATTCGTTTCTCATTAACACGTTTATATAAATACATGTTTTGATGTTGATTGGTCGCCTGATTAAACGGAAATACCGGTGTCATGTATTTTCGCGACTTATTGCCGATCGATATTGTGAACACGGAACATATTTTTTAAATGTAACCAAGGTATTATTTGTTTAAGGCTATATTGTGTATATTCTAGCTTATTTCTATATTTTATACACAGATTCTAACCAAGTTACGGAAAGATATTGGAGAAATCATTAATTTTGCAAGAAAAATAAATATAAGTTACTTTCGTTTGTGTAGAGGGTAGAACCATACATTGTCGATATGGGAACTTACAATAGAAGACAATGTGAAATCTGAAGGAAGTATGTGTTAACCTGTCTGTCCATTATTTTTACATGTATACTTGTTGGATGCCATTGCCATCTTAAAAATTTACAGTTTACATTTTAAGTGCTATTTTTTGTTGAATGAACGTACGTAGTGACTGACAAAGTTGTTTAAAAATTTAAATGCAGTATTCAAGTTCATTCTATTATTTTGTTTAAGATTGTCCTTGTTTAATTTCAAGCAAATGGTATTAAGTTTCCGAAGATCGGAACTTGTCGAGCTGTTAGGGTTTGTTGGGATGAATAAAGTTGGTGTGAAGGCCACCCTGCTTCAGAGAGGGATGACACTAGTGAATTCAGCTCGGGGATGTTCCTTGCCAGTGCAAATTAAAATTCGAGAGCTGTATAGGTAAATATGTTGTGATATAGCAGTTCTATGTGGCAGCAGGGTCATGAACAATCATATTCAGTCTCGTAGCAGTTTAGATTGCACTGCATCAGTCTATCTGAATCCCCTATTTCTATATGTATGTTCACACACTAGAAAGGTCCAATAGGTAAATCTAATGAGTGATCATAGAGTTGAGGAATTATTCATTATAGTTAAGTTAACAGTTGACTGATGCCTAATATGCAGATGATCTTCTGTATGTAGAGACTCACACTTAATACAAGCAGACAGGATGGAAGGCATCTTTGTGTCTTTCAGTAATAGTTTGCTTGTATGAAGTTGATAGTTTATTAATACTGTAGCCATTTATACAGGCTTTGTGCATGACACATTTCAAAATGCTTACTTAGAAAAGGAGGAATCCAATATCGGACGTGAATGCCTAATCAAATCCTGCTGCTACATTTTGCATGTTACTGACTTGTTCTAGAAGTTGACCTGTTCTATGCTTTCAGACAATGGTGATGAACTTCAGAGTATCAGAGCTTCAAGTATTATTAGGATATGCTGGTTGGAATAAAAATGGAAGAAAATGTGAACTTTTACAACGAGCCATTTACCATATTGAACGAGGTTGCTCAACACGCATTCACCATAAAATTAGAGAACTTTGTCGGTAAATATCGCTCAATATGAATGGTGCATATTTCTTTAGTTTTACTAGTTGCAAAGTATTTTAATAAGAAAGAAGTTTGTATGCATATTTTTGCTGTCTTTTGCATTGTGAAATAGCTTACTTGCAGAGTCCATCATGTTATCCATTTAAATCTCACTCTTCTGGTGTCTACTTCTAAAACAGCAGGATCACATTTCCACAAGATTTATGACTTTTTGTCTCAATCTAGATGTTCATCACATTTGACCAATGGTACTGCATGAAATCTTTTGATTGATAACTTAAATTGTTGCCTCAGATGGAAGTGCTTCTTGAATGAGGCTGCTGATCAATTCAAGGTTGCACTGTTTGTCACAAAAACATATTTGATAATACTCAATATTGATTTCTTTGTTTGAAAATTCATAAGGGTGTCAGACAATATGTGTTTCCTTATACACTTCAGCTTAGGATATTAAAGCTGATGTTCAAAGTTACGTTTTTACTTTAATCTACATTCATAATGCAAATTGACACATTTATATGTACACAAACTTTTGCATGTGTTAAAATACTTGCTTCCTTTGTGGTTCGCAGGGTACAGATGAGGGTGCATTTTTCAATATTTTAAAAAATCCTTATTTTTCCATCAAACCAATAGTTGTGATTACTCATTAGAATTGTCTTTAGGATGGTTTTACTTTTGGTGGTCACAACATAGGGTTTGAAACAGAAATGTAGAAAATGTAGGGCCCCAGATACCGTGCGTATTTGATATTTTAAAATCCTTTGTTCTTCACCAAATCCCATTGAGTGACCTCTTATTAGAATTGTCTTGAAAAGATGATTCTAATGAGTGGTCACTCAATAGGGTTTGGTGAAGAAATAAAGACATTTTGCCAAAGAAAGTCATTTACGCATGTTTATTGGGATCACTGAAATGATAATGAAAACAAATATCAAGACACACTTATCTGGATCCTACCTTTAAGTTCCTAACAATGCAAAAAGGGAAGATTACAGCCATGGAATTTGCGGGCTGAGATCTTATGTGCTCTCCAAATATTTCCTGATCTTCTATGAGCTCATTTCACTTTTGACCTTGACCTCTTTTTGTTTTTCTGCCCTATCTAGACAGATCCACAATCCTTTTTCCTCCGAGCCTCCGCGAGCAAGGACTGCGGCCTCAGTGAGGACACAGCAATCCGACCCAGATCCAAGGTAATAAACACAAACTTCCTTTAATGAAATTGTACTAACAGGTGCAAATGTGTACTTCCTGAAAAAAATGGAACAGTAAAAAGCAGGAAATATTTGGAATGAAACCCCTAACAAAATATTGCTTGCCTCAATCAGAGGCAGATAGGTTTATGTGTTGGTGTTGTGACAGTGTAATTGTGTGTGATAACCCTTTCCTCCACAGAAATGCCTATGTAACTGCAGGGCTCCAGATGTATGCGTAAATGATACATTTTATTACAAAATTTCTTTATTTCTTCACCAAACCCTATGGAGTTACCACTCATTAGAATCGTCTTGAAAGTGAAGAAACAAGGAATGTAGTACTTTAAATACGCACTTTATCTGGGGCCTATGTAACTGATGTGATGGCTATTGAAAATATTGAAGGAAGTGGAGCATTTGCTTATCACAAGCAAATGCCTCATTTCTAGAGCTGTCATTGATTCTAACGATATCGATGTATCGACGATTTTTTTTTGCCGATCGATTATCGATACTCAATTTGAAATATCGATATATTGATAAATAAATGAGGCCATAAATATCTCTA
>JAULCE010351839.1:0-10326 GCA_032359355.1 Macoma nasuta | reverse complement strand
TGTTACATATGGGATATGGTAATCCTCAACATGATTACAACATGGAAAATGTACCTTTAGAAAATGTTGATGAAGAAACTGATTTCGGTGTTATCATATCAAATGACTTAAAGCCTTCAAAACAATGTGTTAAAAGTGTGAGCAAGACAGGCGTTTGTCTGGGACGGAGCCGCGACGGTCGCTATGGAGTAGCTTTTTAATAAGGAATGAATCTGTAGGATTTTTGAAATTGTTGATTTTGTGAACGTACGATATAGCCGAAAGGAAGGTTGAAATTGTGGCAGGTTTTAGACATTTTGAATGGCACACTGCTATAAATTGCGCAAGTTTGTCGTCTGTGAGCGGAAGAAGTGGGAAATCAACATAATGGGTGTTATGGAAATTCTGATACTGGCGTAACGCATTGCGGTAGCTCTGCAATGTCGAGGGAGCTTCAGCGGTTCTTAGAAGCTATATACTATGTGACAGCCGAATTCAGAGAAAGGTGCAAAAGATCTGTTGGAATCTTTTCCGGTTTGGCATCCATATGAGGTGCTTTCTCTTGAAACTCTGTGATCTGAAAACGGGACAGTAGATCCGGTAAGACATTCAATTTGCCGGGCACATGGACAGACCTAATTAATATGTTATGTTTCATGCAGGCTAAGACAATGCGACGTACTAGATGCATGGCATTAGGCTCCTTTGACGTCTGCTTATTAATGATCTGAACTACAGCAATATTGTCTGTGTGGATAACCAGGAACTTATTTCGGAGGACAGGACCCCAAATTTCCAAAGCAATGGTTATAGGGAATAATTCCTTGACAGTGATGTGGAAAGGAGCAAAAACATCCGGCCAAAGGCCATAGAACCAGTGTGTACCAAAACCTGCACCATAGCCAATGCCGCCGGAGGCATCTGTGTGTAGATGTAGGACTGTATCCGCAACCCAACGTTGATCCAACAAGAGCTTTTTTCCGTTGAAGTGTTCAACAAAGATGAGCCATGCTGAAAGATCCCGACGGCTTTCTCTTGTAAGAGTAATTCTATGATTTGGTTTAGAAACTGCTTTGGTGAGATCAGTGAGACGCCTCAGAAAACAACGCCCTGGCATTACCACTTGACAGCAGAAATTTAATAGACCCAAAAGGGATTGTAAGTTTTGGAGGGTAATTTTTCTGCATTTAGCATGTTGGCTGAGAAGGCCATGTAATTTTGCGAGCTTGTCAGCCGGTAATCTAGCTTCCATTGCTACTGAATCTAATTCTAAACCCATGAACGTGATAGTCTGACGTGCCGTTTCAGTTTTTTCTTGTTTGATAGGTACTCCTATTTCTGCACAAAGTTGAAGAAATTTATCTAACTGAGACTGGCAGGATTCGGACGATATGCCTAACATAAGAAAGTCATCAAGAATGTGAACCATATGTGATACACCTAGATGTTTTCTGGCAATCCACTCTAGTGCTGAGCTGAAACGTTCAAATATGGCACAAGAACTGGATGCCCCCATTGGTAGGCAAGTGTCGTAGTAATAAGAGCCATCAAATTTTATACCTAACAGATCATGGTCTTGCGGATGAATGGGGATGAGGCGAAAAGCGCTATCTATGTCTGTTTTTGCAAGATAAGAACCTTGGCCGAGATTGATAAGGCTTTTAACTGCATCGTCGAAGGTTGCATATCGTACTGTAGCTAAGGACGGGTTGATGAAGTCATTTATGGATTTATTACTGGGATAGCTGAGATGATGAATGAGCCTAAACTGCCCAGGGGTTTTCTTGGGAACTAAACCTATTGGACTGATTTGAAGATTCGTGAAAGGAGGAGTATCAAAAGGTCCCTGAATGCGATTACATGCCAATTCGGATTCTAATTTCTTAGCCACCAACTGAGGATATTGAGAGCAAGATTTTAAATTTGGTGACTCCCTAGCCCTCCTAGAGCCTGTAAAACCTAATCTAAAGCCCGATTGGAAACCTTGTGTTAAATACGAGAGATCCGGATGACCTTTCAGGTAGCGTTGCAAGTTATTGACTTTGACAGGCGTTACTACCTTACTTCCTGTTTGATTTGTTTCCTTGTGCCGTACCATTGTGGGATGGTGGGGAAAGGTTGGATGGTTGACCAGAGGAGTGTGACTGGTTTGATCTTGAGGCAGAGCACCTTGTAGCGGGATGGTTACCTCTGCAGTGTCCACAGATGTGTGGATGGGCGCAGTCGGGTGTGTGGCAACCGGAGTGTCTATTGTAACGCCAGCACGTGTTTGACAGGAATCTGGAACTGGGGCGTTTTTGTTTTTTGTTGTTGGAGTGAGACCGAAAGGAAGAGGGTGCACGAAAGGATTGAGGTGCAGTGGGTGTTGTTGCCAATAACCAAAATTCCATGTGGATTCTATCCCAGGGTAGGGGAAAAGATTGCCGAAGTTTGCGGAATTGCCTGTCATAGACCAAGAAAGCCGAAGCAGGAGGACGAGTGGCCAAGTCTCTAATTATTTCCCCATATTTGAGAAGGGACCCCATGTCGGACGGGTTTTGTTCGTTATAAATGGCTGCAAAGCGCAGGAATGCAGTTGTCCAGCTGTCAATGGATATTGACTTTCTGGGTGCCCTGGTCTCCACAAAACTGATATTGGAATGGTCGTCCATTTGTAACGTAAATTTGCCTTGGGGTGCGGTTGAGAGGAAATCTGTGTTTAAGAGGGAAGAAAATTCTATGAACTTATTGGCCCAAATCTTTTTCTTAATAGCCCTAGGTATTTGCGATGGGATGGGAGTGGAGATAGGGGTGATGTAGGGCACACCGTTACCTCCAACTATCTGTTGTGTGTGCCATTGTCGTACATTCCCTTCTTCTTCAGAAGAGTCATCCGAAGATAGGTCTGAAGGATGGAGTGGCGCATGGTACAATGGATGTGTTGCCGTCTCCCTAGCTTGGGGATGGTAGTTTTGTGTTTCTCTGGCGTTACACTGCTGTGTGTATAGATGGTCACTGGCTATATTAGTTGTAGTCTGTGTATAGTTTGTCTGTGGAGTGGACTGCAGCTCCATCATGCGCTGAGGGTCTGTATTGAGGTAGCCTGGAGGCATGTCTGTGAGGCACTGATTATGAATGGACTGTACTCGGTCTATATGTGTCAGATTGTCTGACTGTGTACCGTCCACATTCGAGTCATTAAGGTTACGAGACATGTCTGTCTCTGTTGCTGGATCATGTGCCACTGGTGGCGCGGTGTACAGGAACTGATGTAGTGGTAGTGCGGTGGCCGTAGCTGCTGGTTTGTCGACTTGTTTAGGTGTGGTAGGCCCTTGTCCTGTAGCTGAGCAGCATGGCGCAGAGCACACCGTAACCTTCTTGTACGAACGTTTCATCTGAAAAAGAAATCTATTTTGAGCTGGACATTCCTTTCCAGATTTTTTTAAAAACAGCTGAAAAAAGCAAAGCAATGACCTGTGTCACCCCAGAAAGACTTGCCTCTTATGTTTTTGTCTGCATGATAGGTGACATGACTTTGCATGGAGAAAAATTCCAAATGGGTGACACCATGCGGTAATATTTGCTTTGTCTTTTCAGATTTGTTTTTAAATTTATAACCCTACAATTTGGAGAAACTGTCCGCAGTGAGGGTTATATAGGAAAAGTATCCGTTTTACAGATTATAACTGTATTAAATTCCGAAACTTCAGAGGGTTGTCGGAATTTTGTTAATATCATGTCCAAAATCTTTCAGAATTGCACCTGAAAACCTTCAGAATGTTATCCGAAAAATATGTGGACTTATTTACGGAAACCTTGGACTGATGTCTAAATTATTCAATCATAACCGAAAACCTCCGGATGGCTGTCCTGAAATCATCTGGAAGTCTTAATATTATGTCCGAAAACCTTCGGAATGTTGGAAACACCAGACTGATATCCAAAAACAATAATAATTTGGATTGATATCCAAAACCCAACTCATATCCGAAACCTCCAGATTGATATCAAGAAATATTGTGGGAAATGGTATAATATCTGAAAACCTTCATGATATTTCCCGGAAACGTTCGGTCTGATCCGAAAACCTTCGGATTTATATCCAAAACCCCCACTTATATCCGAAAACCTCCGGAATGATATCGGGGAAATTCTGGTTTGATATCCGAATACATCCGGACCATATAAATGGACAACTTAAAGAGTTATGCATATTTCCCGAAAACCTTCGGTCTGATCCGAAAACCTTCGGATTGATATCTAAAACCCGTACTTATATCCGAAAACCTCCGGATTGATATCGGGAAATTCTGGTTTGATATCCTAATACATTCGGACCGTTTAAATGAACAACTTTTATTTGACATCCGAAAAACATCCGAACTGATATCAGAAAACTTAAATTGATATCTAAACCTTAGGATGATATCAGAAAACTTTCGAAACTTTATAACAGAAAACCTTCCTGTTATTATGTTTGAATTGTTGATCAATATCTATAGCTAAATGATTTTTAACTAGTCTGAACAACAATCGCAATGAATCTATATGAATGTATATGTATGATGAAGCTTCCTAGAGATGTAGCAGGCAATAGCTTGTAAGGTATAATCAAGGCTCATGAATGCTGTCGTGTTCAATTACTTTGTAAAGGCATGCCTATAATAAACAACAAGAACTCTATTTGGAGCATTTTAACTGTGCCTGACTTAAAGAGTTTCAAACAGTGTCTAACCATATCAGTGGTAACTTAGCTTTGAGCGAAGAGGCCAGAGTTGGTCGTTGCCACCACCGCTGCTCTGATATTGGCGTAGAGTTTACGCTGACCATGATCCGATAAGTGGACGCCATCTGTGGAGAAGGAACGACCCTTGGCTTCTGGTGACCATACACCATTACATCTCCAAAATCGTGCTCTGCCATGAGGTAGACGTTGTATGGCTTCAGTTAGCAGAAGATTTGTGTCATCCACCCTATCATTAAACCAATCTAGGTCAACTGGATATCTTGAGTGGCGAGTAGCCAAAGTTCTATGGAAAATCTGAAAGACGATGACACGTTTGACGTTGTGAATAAACAAAACGGTGTCTACTAGATCCAGAATCGCAGCCGCCACACTTGCCGGAGAGTTAGATGGGAAATACAGATCGTTTGTCCCAATAACCAGCACTAAAATGTCCGGTTCAAAGTCTGTTATCACTTCCAAATTGTCCCGCAAGGTGACAACTTTAGCGCCAGGAAACCCCGAATACTGCACTAAGCTGTGATCTTTGAAGTTTAAGTTGAAATTTAGGTCATTGGAACTTGCGACAAACCGTTTTAGTCTGTGCACATATGAATGTCCGTAAATTTGGATTTTGGGCGGCGCCATTTTGAAGTCCTTTGTCTTGCCTGATGATGACGTCACGGGCGTTCCTTCCGAGATGGGTCCACGCACGGAAAACAGTAGAATTTTCACGTAAAACGTTTGTTTAATTCAAAAATACGTACACCGTCCGTGAAGGTGAATGTTCCGAATCACGATGGTGGTTAATCTCCAAAACGAAATCACTGGAAAACTGTATCTTTGATGAAAAATGATTGGAAAATTCGACTGCAGCCTTCCTCGTCAGATGTTTAGAACAGAATGGCGAGGGAGGCTGCTGGTTGGTCGGTTGCTGACATGTGATCTGATGCTTGTTTTTGATTGGCTGATGTTCCCCCGCTTATCCCATGCGCTAAATAAAGACTGAAATTATGTCATCTATGTAAATTTCAGCTAATAAGCTAAAATACCGACCAATCCGTATATTTGATGACATAAATATTTTTATGTACCATAAAATGCATTTATGTAACATTCTTCATATACAACACCATTAACTAGAGTGTATATCCACTGGTATGGGGAAAAAGTAACAACAAGATAGAATAGAGTTTGAAAATGGGCATTTTATTTTAAATGCCAGAAAAATGAAGTTCAACTGTAGAACCATAATACTAAAACATAAAAAATAGTAAAAGTGACTTTTTACTCATATCCGGGCACGGACAAAACCGCCACAAGTGAAACGGCCGCCATAGCCCGGATGAGAGATGGACTCTGGGAATTGGTGTTGTATGAGGCAGTTAAATGAAAGCAATATGAATGATACCCATGTGTTACATTGGTAGAATAATGGTCACAATGGTTCTGTATGACAAGACATTATGTAGGCAATTTGCTAACAATATTCAAAAACCGTGGAGATGGGGCAGCAAATGGGCAAGAGGTATGTAGAATCAGGTAATCTAATAACCTGTAATAAGTTGCATCCTTTCCTGTGTCTCCGAAAAACTTCAGAGTGCAACCATGGCTTATTGCCCATTCTAAAGTCCCAAATCCCGGTTGTTGACCATGTAAAGTAAGCCACCCAGTAATATAAGACTAGATTATTAACTATTGTAGCATATATCAAGTGGACAACTAGTAGTAACAAATAGATATCTAGTTCATTAAATAAATGACTAGAAAGAGTTATGGCACTTGCCCCGGATGGATTGGTTTTGTAGTAAGTAAAATGAATTGTCCAATTATCTCACTGCTATATCCGAGTTATTAACGTATTCCATATGGAATGACCCTTTCTTGGAAGGAAACCAACTAGCTGTCTCGCACAGACTGGTTGGTTTTTTCCAGTAAATCATGTTGGTCAAAAATGTTAATTTACCAGACCAATAATATACTTATTGTTTACGACATATGTTAGCATAATTTTCCTGAAGTAAAAGTTGCCATGAAGTATACGGTGACATATGAACTGTCTCGCACAGATTTAATGTCGCCCTATTATGGATATAGCAACAAGTGGTTGTTGTTGTTTTATGTTTATTCCAAAAACAGAAAAACACTCAGAAAAATGTATTGAACTTGTATGTACAAAAAGCCTATAACATAGCATGTTGGCTGTCTCGCACAGACCAGCTGCCATCTGATAGGGTAAGAGAGTGTATGTGTTCTGTTGATAAAAGAACATTAAGTGGACAATATCTTATAATGTAAAAGTTAATAAATGTATTCTGCATAGTTACATATATACATTCTAAGTGCACAGGCACTGCCAACTGGATGGAATCTGTGAAGTTGTTAATCAAAATAGCGTGGTGGCTGTCTCTCACAGACCCGTAGCCATTTTGATATAACTTTCTTTTTGTCTAGAAAGGGAAGAATATAGCAGTATTGGCTGTCTCGCACAGACCAGTGGCTATTTTTCCCTGCTTAGATTATGTACTGAGCCAAAGAACAAAAGTATTTGTTTTGGTTTGTATCAGTTGGCAGTAAATGTGTTTGTAGCTGTCTCTCACAGACTACTTAATGTTTACATTTGCAGAAAGGTGCATGTTATATGTACAATCTGTCAGAAAAATCAATTTGGAGGCAACGGTGTGAAGCTACCATAAGATATCATTCTAAAGCCTTTGTTTGAGGGCGAATGTATTTTTGATAGGCTGAAGATTTCCAACGACCTAAATTTTGAATTTGATTGCCGGAATATTGTCTAGCGTGCGCATGAGTTGCACCTCCGATTCTGAATGAGTGGGAGGTGTACCGCTTTGGGTTGAGGCTGCACAGAACGACACACTTGCGCAAAGTAGCCCTGAAAAAAGTGGTGGTGATAGGATTTCCGCAGGGTAACTGGAAAAGAGGTCCTTGTAATTGTTTTTGTTTTTTAAACATTTTTTGTAAAGCTCTAACTGGGCAGATGGACTTGTCCGACTGCCTGATCAAGGGGATGGTGGAAACACGACCTTGAGAGTGTTTGTATGATGTGAGCATGATTGATACAGATTGAACTCTGCCCTCAACAAAATTGCATGACACATTTGGGCGTAAAAGAAGATGGGCCTGGCCTGTTCTTGACATGGCGATCTCACCGGCCCGAAATAGTCCGAAGAACGCTACTAGATACATGGTTTTAAAGATGTGTCTCATGACTTTTTCAAATCCTAAATTTTGTAATGCAGTGATAAGCTTTTTGAGGATTTCAATCGTGAAAGGCAGGCGTTTGTCTGGTACTGAGCCGCGACGTACACTATGGAGTAGTTTTTTAATAAGGAATGATTCTGTAGGATTTTTGAAATTGTTGATTTTGTGAACGTACGATATAGCCGAAAGGAAGGAGGAAATTGTGGCAGGTTTTAGACATTTTGAATGACACACTGCTATAAATTGCGCAAGTTTGTCGTCTGTGATCGGAAGAAGGGGGAAATCAACGTAATGGGTGTTATGGAAATTCTGATACTGGCGTAACGCATTGCGGTAGCTCTGCAATGTCGAGGGAGCTAAAGCGGTTCTTAAAAGCTGTGTGACAGGCACATGTGTTAAACGGCCAGTTTTAGGTCACATTTATTTTCTCAATCAAAGTAAACGGTATCTTTTCTGTCCCAAATCAATTAAGATAGAATGTCAGAATATTGTGTTCTTATCTTTTTGCTGCCAAATGCAGTTTAAGAGTTTAAGAAACAATGTATAAATTTGTCTCGTATGAAATCTGCATCGTTTTCCGGTTCAGCATTTTCTTTAAGGTGCATTTCAGATTTTCATGTTTCACAAAAAGTTCAACATGGAAGAGTGTACGTGTAACACTCGGCAGGAAACAAATTAAACGTCCTCACTAATTGATTTCAATGAAGTGAAACAACCATTTAGTTAGTCGGATAGAACCTGATTCAAAAACCTCCCATGTAAACGTACCTGTGCAACTTTACTTCTTTGCTGTATCTCATGAATGGTATAGATTTCTCCTAACTGACTAACTAACAACGCGCTACGTCAGGAAAAGAATCAAAGCAATGCTAGCCGTGGGACATTTTCTTTCATATACCAGTCACGTTAATGCAATATATTTACGAGATATGTTTGCCTAGCATGTCATCATTTCGCAAGGTTGATTTAGCACCAAGTTATAGAGCATCACGTTTGATAATATTAGGTTTTTTCCCCTTTCTTTTTCATATAATGTAAAATATTGTTGGCTGCAAATGCTCTCAAAAACACTTTATGTTCGGTCACAAGCTTGGAAATCTGTTAGAGGGTACTCTCAGTTAATTTAGATAAGTGATGTTTCGAGCTCCATTGACATGCTATATCAACCTTACGAAATGATGACATGACAAAATTGTGTATAAAAGGCGGACAAAGGCCACATTATAAATCTGCGGCACCATGCTCGCCGCCTGGTATCTAAAATATCAACTATTTGAATGAGTAGTCTCCTACCAGAGAAATATTGAATTTCTTTTCAATATGCAGTTAAGGAATGAAATCTTAAGTGAAAAACTGAAATGCTAGCTTGAGAATATTGATACATGTATAACATAGACTTATGGCGGCTTTTTTTCTAAAGATGACGTGAAACATTTAGGAAGAGCCCAATAGGTATATTGGTAAAAAATGTTAAAAATCGCCGACTAGTTTTTCATACATCGTATTTGTTTTATTTCTCTCAAAAAGCTGACTTTGAAGTAGATCTAGATTCAAAATTCTGACTGAGATTTTAAAATCAATTTAGATCAGCAAGCCCTGTACAAAAGAACAATCACAAACATCTTTATAATAAAGATGTATAAGGAAAACTGGCCCCGCCTCTGGCGGCAATCAATGTTTTTTTGAGATATCAGCATTCTTTAAAAAAAAAACACTTTGGTAGAGGTCCACTCAAGAATAATTTCTGTGAAATTAATTCCAAATCGGACCAGTAGTTTTGGAGAAGAACATTTTGAGTTTTCTATAATTCAAAGTTTTCTAAATAGCCATTTAAGGAAACTTGGCCCAGCCCCTGGCGGCCGTATTTTTGACATATCAAAATTATTTGAACACGTTTGGTAGAGGTCTACCCAATGACCATTTCTGTGAACTTATTTTGAAATTGGACCAGTAGTTTTAGAGAAGAAGATTTTCAAAGTTTTCTATATAGCTGTATAAGGAAAACTTACCACGCCTCTGGCGGCCATGTTTATTGACATATAAAATTTATTTGAACAACTTTGCAGAGGTCCACTCAAGGAAAGGATCATTTCTTTGAAATCAATTTGAAATCACACCGGACATGGCTTTTCAGTCCCACATTTAACCTTTAATTTCAATTTGTGACCTTGCCCTGGTAGGTAGAGACCTGGTTAATGTATGCGACTCATCAGTCCATGACAGTGAACAATTGTGCCACGTAATTTGAGATTCCTTCATTCAGTAAGGAAGTTGCAGCCCGGACAAGGCTTTTCAGTCTCAAATATGACCTTTAACCTTAATTTGTGACCTTGACCTGGTAGGTAAGGACCTGGTAATTAAATGCGACACATCAGCTCATGACAGTGAACAATTGTGCCAAGTAAATTCAAAATCCTTTAATC
>JAULCE010351728.1:0-10328 GCA_032359355.1 Macoma nasuta | reverse complement strand
TAGGGATAATACAGCTATCTTCATAACAGGTAAGTATTTATTAATTAAAATGAATTTTACTTATAAAAATTTGTTTTGTGTCTGCACCATATTTCCTTAAATATATGCCATAGAGTGAGGTTTCAATTGTATTCATTGTAGAAAAGAGAAAGGTCAAGATCATTAACACCTTTTGTTGAAAAAAATGTATGTCTTAATATTTTCACCATTACGAACAAATGCTACGTTTTCGGGGTATCAATCACCTTCAGTGATAGTTCTAGTTTTATGCTGTTTATTTTTTCAAGACAAATTATTAATTTATGGATGGATAATGGCGAAAATGTGAAACCCTTTAAGTACCAAATTCTATTACCAATAATCAACCTGCGTTCTAACCGCCAAAGTGACTCTGTTGTATAGCTTGTGCTTTAGAAACGGGATATTGGTTTAAGAAATGGGCGATTGCGGGTTATATCCCCGGTCACGAAAATAACAGAAGTTGTCAAAATGATACTAATAGTTCACTGGTCTATGCTAGGTACAACAATGGAAGTGCTAGGAATGGTATGCCTGATGTTAGGAATATGTTACTGTGCATGAGCCATGGATGCTCAAATGAGGCATCATTATTATCTGTACCTTGCTTGCTGTCTTTAAATGACTGCACTAATATTGATGGCACATTTGAAAGCCAACACACTCACTTACCAAGCCTGCGTTTTGTTCCTGTCGAGTTGATCTAAAAGGACAAATTAACAAAGGACAAAAATTCAGCTAGTCATGTTTCTTGAAGCAACTCTTAACCAACTAGCAGATACAATGTCAAGTACCGACACCATACACTTTTTATGTTGACTATGTGTAGCAATGTTCCCGTGAACCACAATGATCTTTTAACTGTATCTATACATGTAGGCCCCATGTGAGTTTAGAGCAAGGCCCAGTGAATAAACAAAACATTGGAACTATTGTCCATCTCTTGCATTCGAAAAACGACTTATAGAGTTTAACAAAAAACTGGAGGTGTCTGCATTTCTTATTCTTTATTAAGTATTTATCCATAATCCATAAGCCATAGCGTATATCTGTGTAAATGAGATGTGATCAAGAATCTTTCTTTCTGGCTCTGTGCTATTTGTCCTATAGATTGTTTCAGACCCCTCATTGCACCGCATCTGAGCGAGTGTAATGTCTATTAGTTCACTTGTTTGAAGCTAAAACACAGTCGAACAGAGGTATATGCAGGATGAAAGATAACGGCAAACTCTTATTACCTGAAAAAAGGTTCGTTTCCTGAGAGACAATAACCACAATATTGGGCTATTTTACTCTTCGGCTGGCATAGTTGTTGCTATGGTCATGCAAAATACAGCGGTAGTAAAAACAGAAAATGATGTGTGCTTGAAATCAATACTAAGAACGTTGTCTCGAAACCACGAAAACAACATACATGTGACTCTTATAGATGTCCAAGGTTTTCTTGGTCAAAGCTAATAATACAAATTGATATTCTTGTCATGTTTTAATGTGCAGCTAGAAAAGCTATGGGTGGTATTCGGCCAAAGTAAAAACACAAGATGGATTTCAGATACACGATGGTATCCATTTCTCTAAGGACATTGGCAAATCTAAGGATATTATCTGTTCCCACTTGTTTATGGTTGCCATCGTGAAAACATTAAGTAAATGAATTGGCAGTTTTTAGAAGTCCATTCACAGTTCCCTTTTAAATAGACCTTTAATATTTTGACAGAATACATCTGAACAAACCTTAAAAATTGATCGATTCAATATTTTTTTTTCAGCCGATGCAAAGGGGAAAAAGCTTCTGTACAAATGGCAAATACAGTTGAAACCTGCAGCAGATGTTTAAACACAACGGAACATATGAGGACACATTGAACATGAAAACGAGTGAGTTTTGGGAGGTTTTGCTGTTATATATAAAACAATGTTTCTCGCTTTACCTGTATAATTAAAAAAATGAACGGACAGGAAAATAATATACGTTACAAGTGTAAAGAGTGTGATGTGTCATTTGGCTATGCTTACAGCTTATCACGCCATATGAGGAGAACGCACTCAGATAAGCATACTTACAAGTGTGATGAGTGTGACGTGTCATATGGCAATTCTGACAGCTTAATTCGCCACATAAGGAAGAAGCACTCAGAAAACCGTACTAAGTGTCGTAAGTGTGATTTGTCTTTTGGCGATTCCGACGGCTTAGAGCGGCACATGACGAGGACGCACAACAACAAAAAGAAAAAATATAAGTGTGATAAGTGTGAAGGTTCATACATTCGTCATGATTCTTTATTGCAGCATATGAAGATCCATAGGAAAGGACAGAAATTTTACCAGTGTAAAATATGTCAAAAATCCTTTCAGTGGTATGTGCGTCTCGTCGAACATACAAAGGTACATACTGGAGGCACAATGAAGTGTTTATTGTGTGAGAAATCATTCCGTGATTTGGGCACTTTAAGGAGGCACAGAATAACCCATCAAGAGAAATGTTTACTCTGTGAAATATGTGGCAAAACCTTTCATTTTCCACAACTGTTTGCTGCACACTTTAGAATACATACTGGAGAAAAGATTCATAAATGTAAAGTTTGTGGGAAGTCCTTTTCCAATTCTTCACAATGTAGTTATCACACAAGATCACACACGGGAGAGAGGCCTTTTAAGTGCGACATCTGTGGGAAATCATATATAACACCATCCAACCTCAGATACCACCTTAAAACACACTCTGACGAAAAACCGTTCAAATGTGTAGAATGTGGAAAGTCCTTTATAACATCTCCGTTATTAGTCAAGCATATGAGGTTGCATACAGGAGAAAAACCATATATATGCATAGTTTGTGAACAGTCATATTCCGACAGTCAATCCCTTGCTAAACACATGAATAAACACACAGGAGATGAGTTTAAATGTAAAGAGTGTGAGAAAAGTTTTATTTGTCTTAGATATTTAAACAGGCATATGAAGGTACACTCGGATCAGAGGCCTCACAAGTGTGAAAAATGTGGGAAAACATTTAAGATGCGCTCAATTCTAACAAAACACATACGAACACACACATTAGAAAAGCCTTATAAATGTACAGAATGTGAAAAATGTTTTGGATCTTGTGCGGGCTTATTTCAACACAAGAAGGTACACAGTGAAGATAAAAGGTACAAGTGTACTGAGTGCGATAAAACATTCCGATATTCTGGTGGCTTTGCTCAACACAAGAGAACACACACAGGAGAGAGGCCATACAAGTGTAGCATTTGTGAGAAAGTGTATGGTTACTGTTCAGGGCTAGCTCAGCACATGAAGACACACACAGGAAAGATTTCTAAGAAGACAAACAAGAGCAAAGCGTCCAAGAAATAGTTAAGTCAGTTTATCCCTTACTCCAACGTACATCTTCCTATTTTGGTTTAAGTTATGTGTAGTTGAATTGAAAGCATGTTCACTGTGAACACGCCATAAGAGCGACACTTTTTTTATTGTACGGGCAGACGGACATGCTTTATTTAAAGACAACACAAGACTGAAAGGAAGTATACGAATATTAATTATTCAATATTAAAACTGATAGAAGATGACAAGGCAAAGCTCGAGCATGGGACCCTTCCGTGAGATATATCGTTGGATATGAGCGTATGACATAAGGCAAAGCTCGAGCATGGGACCCTTCTGTCGGATATCTCGATTGATATGAGCGTAAGACATAAGGCAAAGCTTGAGCATGGGACCCTTCTGTTGGATATCTCGATGGATATGAGCATAAGACATAAGGCAATGCTTGAGCATGGGACCCTTTTGTTGGATATCTCGATGGATATGAGCGTATTACATAAGGCAAAGCTTTGGGACCCTTCTGTTGGATATGTCTCGGTGGATATGACATAAGGCAAAGCTTGAGCATGGGGCCCTCCTGTCGGATATTTCGATTGATATGAGCGTAGTTAAGTCATTATCTCCTAGAGATGCATAATTGCGTATCTATTGTGGCTGACATTTGAAGAGATTATGAAAACTATAGCATTTGCTCCTGTGGAGCAAATGCTCTATTTCCCATATTGTCTTCAAAACCATTGACATTAAGTAATACTTTGTATTTGAGATTATGTTAAGCAAGCTAAAAATAGAACTATGACGTCACAATCTAAATATAGTATAGGGGATAATGAGTTAAGGTCGTCGTGATAGTTTACCTGTTCAATTTACAATCGCGTTATCTACACTTAAAAAAGTTTAAAACTGATCAGTTATAGTTTCTTAAAGCAGACAACAATCGATGAACATAGAGGGAAATAATTATATGCATGTTCAAGATCATATATTTTTTTATATCTACCTACAAAAAAGCCTTTAAAATCGAGTCATTGGTTACTTTCACAATTTCAGCTAAGAAAAATAACCCTAAATTTGGAAATCACAATTAATGAGCATACATGGAACGCCGATATTTGTACTAGTATGATTGTAATGTCTGTGTAGAAGTAGAAATTTGCTGTTTGAGCGACTCGTACATTACATTCTTACGACTATTTGGCTTGCTCGTTCGTTTGCTCCAACAGGGTAAGTAAGTTTTTAGATGTGGATCTTGTAAGGTGTATTTGACATAGCTTGCATGGTCCATTTTCTACTTTGATGAAAAAACGTGTTCGGGCCCTGGATCAGCAGCCCAACCTTCTTCCGCTAGATGGCACGGCACCTCGATCTCTTCGATGCAACAAACTGGTCTATATCTTCTTTATTGATATTGACCCGTGTAAGATCGATGTCTCTAGCGTAGGAAGATTGCGCTACTGTGTCAGTGACCGAAAACGTCTATTCATAAAGTCCAAATTTAGGGTTATCTTCTTTAGATGAAATTTTGGAAGTAAACGTTGTCTAGGTTTCGATGAATGTTTGTACTTACATAGACAAAGAAATGATCTTGAATATACATAGTATTATTTTCCTCCAAAATACCTTGATTATTGCCTGCTTTAAGAAATTATAACTGAGAGTATATTTTAGGCATACATGTATGTCCTTTAAAGGCAAGTACAATGATAGTTTCAACATCGATTTCGTCCACATTGTTTTATTGTACTTGTTCATACTAATACTACACAGGGATGCGAAGGCCCTATGCGCGACTCGTCGGACTTGTGAAGTTTCACCGACAACAAGTGGAAATTTCTTGCCGAGTTGTTGACGGGCAATTGAATCTGGAGACAACTAAAACTTGCTTGTAAGATCTTTGTGTCAGAAAGTTTTGATCTCAGATCTGGCCCCACATATTGTTGGGTCAGATATGGATTCAATTTGATTGCCAAAGCAATCAACTGTCGATGAAGCAGGTCAGCTAACTCGTTTGGCCATATATTAATTACCTTTAGACTCGCCCAAAATGCACGGCAGTGTAAGCAATTGAAGAGAAAGAATATATGACATTGTTGAATGGTTTTAAAAATACTGTAATAAATGGAGCATTTGCTCATCATAAGGAAATACTTTTTTTCCCACTTTTTGAAAATATCTAAAGATGAAAGAAAATTTGATCTGACATTTCATTGAAACTAGAATTTAGTAGTCGGAGAGACACTAATTGAAAACCTCTTCACATTGTAATCTCCGACATTTACAATCGCTGGTGTGTCTAATGTCGAAATTGTTCTTGTTCTTCACAATAATTTAGGACTACATTTTAACCATTGAATGATCGTAGGAGGCAACTAATAGGACTTTTGTATCTTTGATTCGCAAGCAGGTATTAAGATTCTCAATCCACTCAACATATAGATCTATTTTATGTCGATGTTTATTAGGTACAGATCCATCTACTGTTTTTTTCTGACAAAACAAGATAAAATGATATACAGGCTGTGCCCGTAAAACACAATGCAACTCAACTCAATATAGTTAAATTTGGCGTGTTTCTTGGTACCCCGAGTAGCAATCAAACTGAACCCTTTACCTCATGAAGACGTCACGCCTTTGAAATATAAATCATCTACAATTAAATCTGCTTAAAGTGGCCACTCAAAAGTGAGGCATTGGTTTTATTTAGGAAAGGCCCGGCTTTTCACAAAGTGACTCGAGTCGAGATCATGCTCAAACTCAAAACAAACCCATGTAGACTTTAGCTACACAGATTAATTTTGCTTTTGGCTACACAGATAATACAAATTATTAATGAAGTATATTTAAACAGTGCCGACCCTGATCGGAGGGCTCTCTCAAAAAAAGAAAAATCCATTTTCATTGGCAGTCAAACTTTCAGTGCAGTGACAATAAAGTAACTTCCTCATGAATATCAAATGGGAATTTACATAACTAGATACGTTAAAAGCAGTGGAATGGTAGGCCAGGGTTTTCACTTTTTCATGTGATGCAGCTCATATCTCTTTATCCACACATAAGGGGGCATTGAATAGCGCTGGAATATATCTTACCAGGGCTACAGGTAAGGTGCTTTCACACAAATTTAAAGTCTTTATTTCTCGACCAATTTCTATGTCGTTACCATGTATTAGAATTAGGCAATTTTAATTAATGGTCACAACATAGGAATTGGAAGAGAAATAAAAAGTTGATAGGAAAACATTTGATTTACGCATGTTTATCTGGAGTCCTGTCTTACTGTTAAAGATTTGTCGATGCTTCAAAAGATCCATACGTAGGGTTATATTCTCTTATATTTGTTTTAATAAAACATGTTATGAGAAAATCTGCACTGAAGCTGGTCTAATCAACAATAATTTGACATGCCTACCCTCTACCAAAGCTGAGATGATAATAATGTCTGACTTTGTCGCAGATGAACCATAATGGGAAATACCATAGCCCATGTTTTAATTATTTGATGAAATAACATGCATTGAATATATATATATATGCCTTTCCTCCACTGAAACTCCTTTTAGGGCTTCTTTAATTAATGACTATTAAAATAATGGAAGGAAATGGAGAAAGTGCCCATAATGAGCAAATGATCCATTTCCTAAATGAGTGTTATTCAATTAATAATCAACTTTCTAGTAATACAACACAATGTATCTACATATGTGTGCATACACAATGAACTCAGGATGACAGATGCAATGAAGCATAGCACTGGTCACTCGAAGTTAATTGTGTATACCACGTAAAAATATGATTTCAAAACACTGAGTGATCAATAAAGTGTTCGGGAATCGAATATAAGCTCACAAATTATTATCTCTTAATTTAATTTATGCACTTAAATCCTATGACTAATGCCGGGCCTAGTATCGACAGCAAGCACTTTTATAATAACTCTTTAGATGACATGCACATTCAGCAATGCCTGCACTATTATTTATCCTTTTTTAGCCTATTCCTTTCTAATAAACATGTATTAAGCTTTTTTTTATTGTTTTAAGTTTACATTGTATCACTATTTAAACATAATATTTCATAATTATACTCATTTCAATTTAGATACGATTGCTTTTCACCACAGCTTTTCAGTCTTTATACCCCCACCACCTGTGGTGGCGGCTATATAGGAATCACATTGTCTGTCCGTCTGTCAGTCCGTCCGTCGGTCAGTGGGTGTCTATCGCGGGCCACCGGGACAAATAAAGATTAGAACACAACTCCTAAATAGAATTGCCTTGAAATCGAAATATTGTATCAAAATGGTTTTGGATATGCTTGGTACAGCCAACTTGTTGTGAATGAAAACATGTTTTTTTACAACTATTTACACACATATTGAATGATTAGCATAGCATATACATTGTTGTCACAGGCATATAGAAAACTGTTCTAAACTGAATGTATATTTCATACGACAACGAACATTTTGTGGATGTTTTAAGCATTCGCAAATTCAGGTATTACTTTGCTTAGTTTAGGACAGGTCTTCATGATTTGGAAAAAGAGAGAGGCAGATACCATATCTTGCCGTTAGAACAGCGATTGTGTTAAGTTTGCTCAGTAAATGTTGTCGATGCTGAATTCCATTTTATATTATGTTGCAGAGTTTATGCTAATATAAGATTGTGTTTTATTCCAAAGACATACTTTTTGTGATCATGTTTATATGCTGCATATTTTGGTATCAAGTTAAAACGATTGAATAATAAAAATGTAGCATTATACATATGCCAGACTTTATACAGGAGAAAGTTGATGTTATGAATATAATTACACCATGGTTTCACCTATGTGGCTAATTAAATAAATATTGTTTCATTCCTTTGCAGATCATCAAGGTACATAAAATATATTTGTGTATCTTATCTCATGATATATTACACTCTGCTCCATCACGATATGTTGTTTAAAGACATATCCTATAATAATTTTCTATGCGGAGATCTTTTCCATTTGTTTATAGAGACGAACTTGGGAGTCATGTTAGAATTGAGAGTATTTATTGAGTTATTTTGTACTGTAGATGGTCTCTAGTGGGCTGTATCATGTGACATATTATGTATATCAGTAGTCTGTGTATATGCTCAAAATCTTTTAAATGGTCATCCCTTCTTTTAATACTACCACTTTGTAAAGTGGGGGCTATATTTGAGTTGTGTATGCTTGTTGGTCGGGCATGTGAACATCTTTAGCTGACCTGAGGATGCTCAGGTGAGGTATTGTGAGCGGTCTCCGTCCGGCGTCCGTCGTATGTCGTACGTCGTATAGCAAACGTCGTATGTTTACAATTTCTTTAAACAACATCTTTTCTGAAACCACTGGATAGATTTTAACTGGACTTGCTGGGATATTCATTGGATGGCCCCCTTTCAAAATTGCTCAAAGAATTCCATGTAATGAACTGAAAAAAATCATAATCATAAAACATTGGTCAAATTTCAAAATAATTTCAAACAAAGAAATGATCCTTGGGTGGACCTCTACCAAAGTTGTTCAAAAAAATATAATATGTCCATAGACATGGCCGCCAAGAGCGGGCCAGTTTTCCTTATATGGCTGTATAGAAAACTGAAAACCATATTCTCCAAAACTGATTGTCCTTTTTATGCCCCAAGATATAGATCTGGGGGCATATTGTTTGTGCCCTGTCTGTTTATTTGTTGGTTGGTTTGTTGGTTTGTTTGTGTCCAACTTTAACATTGGCCATAACTTTTGAAATAATTCAGGTAAATACTTCATATTTGGCATGCATATGTATTTCATAAAGCGGCACATTTTGAGTGCAATCATGTCAAGGTCAATGTCATCCTTCAAGGTCAGTGGTCAAATACATAGGTCAAATTACCAATTTTAACGTTGTCCATAACTTTTTTTACTAGTCTAGATAGAGATTTCATAATAGGCATGCATATGTATCTCATTAAGCTGCACATTTTGATTGGTGACATACACAGGTCAAGTTCATCCTTCATGGTCAAAGGTCAAATATATCGGCCAAAGTAACTTTGGCAATATCTTTTAAACTAGTTCAAACTGGACATTTATGTTTAGCTGAAGGAGCTGTACATTTTGAATGGTCATATGAGAAGGTCAATGTCATTAATTAAGGTCAAAGGTCAAATATATTGGTCAATGTGCAGCTTGAGGCATATGTGTAGTGTTTCACAAACACTGCTTTCTTGTTCAAATTAGTTTCTCAGAAATGATTCTGTGGTGGCCCTCTTCTAATGATGATATGTCACTAAACATGGCCGCTAGGGGTCGGACCAGTTTTCCTTATATGACTATATAGAAAACTTTTAAAAAAATCACTGTTTTCCATATTTGCTGGTCCAGTTTCAAAACAATTTTACAAAAATTATCCTTTGGTAGACTTCTACCAAATATGTTCAAAAAATTAAGGCCAAGGCAGGGTCAGTCTTCCATACATGGCTATATAGAAAACTTAAGAAATCTTCTTCTCCAAATCTACTGGTCAATTTGTATTCTTTTCTCTCACAGAAAGGATCCTTTGGAGGACTTCTACCAAAGTTAATCAAAAGAATTATGATATGTGAAAAAACATGGGCTCCCCAGGGGCGGGGCCAGTCTTCCTGATATAGCTATATAGAACACTTTTAAAATCTTTTCAAGAACTACTGGTCCAATTCCAAATTTATATCACTGAAATGATCCTTGCTTAGATTTCTACCACATTTGTCCAAGATTTGATATGTCAAAAGAAATGTCGAGTGGACCTCTACTAGTGATGATATCTCAAAAAACATGAAATGGTCGCCAGGGGCGGGGCCAGTTTTCCTTATACACCTATGTTATAAAGATTTTTTGTACTTGTTCATTTTGTCCGGGCCATAACTCCTAAACTACTCAAGATATTCTCTTGAAACTTCATATGTGGATGCAGTATGACATAAGGGAGTGCAGTGTATAAGAACCATAACTCT
>JAULCE010351617.1:0-10329 GCA_032359355.1 Macoma nasuta | reverse complement strand
GACGGACGGACGGACAGACGGAGGCGATTCTAATATCCCCATTTTTTTTCAAAAAAAAAAAGGTGGGGATAAATATTCTGCAAATAATGCTGAACTTAAGTGTCATGGTATCGATATTATGTTTTAATATGATAACTCTTGATACATTTTTAACTCCATAACCTGTGGAACATTGCTTTATGCTACCATATACGGGCATATTGTCTGACAAGCAGGCTATCACGTGATCAATTTGTACAAACTTTCTTAATAGGCGTACTTCGATTCAGTAACTATCCAGAATGGTAGAATCGAATCGAAGTAAGCAGTGTTTGTACCATAGTATACAACAATAATAGCATAGCTTCTTAGCACATAAAGGGTTTACTTTTTAATCAAAGCACCAAATTTTGCACATATGCTCTTTGACCTAAAACAAAATTATTGACGGATGGACCCTAAAAAAATCTGACCTCTAAGGGGGCGTGGCACCCTTTTTTCAAAATGGCCGTCATAATGTTTCGAAATACGTAGTAATATTTGGAGTGTTATGTTTACTATATATACTATATTTATAAAAAAAGGATTAGACAACATGACGCAATGACGTCATAAATGTCAAAATGGCCACCATATATGTATGTGTTATATATTGTCAGGCAGTCACTGTGAATAACAATAATAAATGGCAATATCGGTATCAAATGAAAGTTCGTAATGTATAAAGTTTAACAACGATCTGTAAGATTATTTTCTTTCATTGGGCGACGTGATGAAAAATACCATTTTGTTCTCCATCTCTGACTCACATTCAATCAAAATGACTGTTAAATTAACAACCAGAAAGCTGTAAAGCTCTTCCTTCCTTATTGGTATTGACGACCAGTTGGTTATACGTGATGTAGTCTTTGTAACCCGTAAACGTTCTCCAGGGCCTCTGCTTTCCATCGTGCCGATTCAGACTGTTATCAAGGCAATGATCCCACACTACGTCAAAAAGCTCTACTTTCTGCATACGGCATGAACACACGCTCTCCGTAGTCGTTGAGGTTCTGACATTTTATGGTGGGAGTGAGTTTGCAATGGCAGCACCATCCAACTTCAGCATCTACCACAGGATCACAACCGAGGACTTTGTGCAGTGTCAAAAGCTTCCCTTTGCTGTGACTAAAGAAATCGGTTAGAGTGTCGCAGCGTGACTGGCATTACATGTAAACAGGGCACAGTTTGCCTTTAGATAGGGCCATCTATGCTGGTTCTTTGACTTTGTCGTCTGTCTTTGTCTTGGTGCTCTTCCAAATACATGTAGTTGAAAAGAACAAGTTGGTCAGTTTTACCAGTGTCCTGATATACAGTTCGAAATTGACTACTTTTAGTGTTTTCACAAACTGCATGACCAGGAGCTCGTGTGTAAGTGGCAAGCTCCAAAAGGGGAACTGTGGGTTGGCTTCTGACTGGCATTTGCACACTTCACCGAATGTTTGCGAGAAATTGCTCGAGGTACTACTGGTACGCGGTTCTCTGACGGAAGCTAAGACTAAGGCCGTTTTTTGTATGCCAGTATTGTCCGGGTAACATAGCCCTTCATCATGGCTCTTGCTCTAAACGATGTCGTAATGTTTCAGTCAAAGAGGACACTTGCTAACAACTAAGGACTTGGAACGATGTGCAAGCCACCGAATACAATGAAACTTTTGGTTTTCTCCGTACAAAAGAGGCCACCTCGTGTGTATCTGTTTAGCTAGTGCAAACAGAGGTTGGTTATCTGTGAAATATTGAACCTGACAAGGGTTGCTACTCTAGCGTCATGGAGTGCCGTATCAGGACAACAGTATGTGCTTGTTTGTGAAACAGAGGTAAAATACCACTGTAGGTGCATTTTGGACGTACAGACGTTGATATTGCGGCTGCATGACTACCTGCCCATGAGAAATACACGTAGCCAAGTTCGGGCTATCATCGCTGTCTAGTCAACGATTTTTCATTGCTCATGTTAAGTTTCAACGGTTGGGAAAACGAAGTCTTGCATACAGGGTCACGATTATTCATTTCTGTTGCCAATCGTTTGTTTAAACCAAAGTTCAAAGTTGTCTGTTTCATGCTTATCAATGTAATGAATTATATTTTAGCTACATGTAAATGGGCAATGACTAGTTGCCTTCTAGCGTCAAATTTATCAACAAGCTTCGCCACCGACTGTTTTTTTATTTAGCGATCACCACCTTGTATTGATAATTTAAAGCTAAAACTGTTACAGGGTACACATTATTTAGCTTAAACAGACGTTAAACGATAACGTTCTTCACACAAACTGTTTTGTTGCAGTCAGAAGCATTTATTTATTAGCATCTTTATACAAATATAAAATCTTTAGCCATTTTGAAACCCCATAACTTAAAGTTAATCCGTGGTTAAAATATGACGTCAATATATTCAGATTAGATTGAGTTGTCGTGTCGAAAAGTCTATCTGTGGTGACCATAGTCAAACTCGGCCCAACAACAAGGGACTGAACAGTCTGGAGCCATTCCTTTTCTGTATCAAATGTAGCCAATACGGACACTGTGTGAGAGGGGAAAATGCCATGCATTATCGGGGCTACCTCGTTAAATTGTCACCATATTGATTATTCAAATATGCAAATCAGAAGTCTTATGGTGAGATATGAAATATCTAGAATGGTATAAATTCTAGAACGTATAACACATAACAGTTTATAAATAAGCCAATACAAAATGATTTGGGTAATAAATATCAACATCTAATTTTTACTCGTTTGATTGTAAATTTATAAATATGGTTAAGCCTTACAAAATGTTACAAAAAGTGTATATACACGTATGTATCGTATTTTTGAAAAGGAATGCCATAGACTAAGTTTTGCACTGTACTTTCATTCGCATTAGCTTTAATTCATTACCAAATATGCCATGTATCGGAGGATGTTAATTAACCGAACACTGGCATTATGCAAATGTGGGTATATGACATTTGAAGCATGATGTCACATATTATATGTTAGTGTTATATGATATGAATTTCCCATTTGAACTCTACATTGTAAAAAATTTCATTTAATTCATTTTTAGCAAAATGTATGTTATGGCAATGTAAAGTAACAACTTTTAATACTCTATTTATAAATAGTAAATGGGCGTAGTTTATGACTTCATAACGCCATGTAACCTGATTCTTGTTTATTTAATATAGTATTTGTATGCTCTAGTCATTATTAGCTTTCATTTGATATCAATATTGACGTGTTTAGTGACAATTAAACATAACCCTCCAAATATAACTATGTATTTCGAAAATTATAGCGGCCATTTTGAGAAAAAAAGGTGCGACGCCCCTTTAGAGGTCAGCTTTTTTGGGGGTCCAGCCCTTAATAATTTTGTAGTATGTCAAAGAGCATATGTGCAAAGTTTGGTGCTTTGTTAACAAAGTGAACACTTTATCTACATTTTGGAGCTTAGAAGCTGTACTGTAAAAACTATAGCTGAATTAAGTAACTTTTCGGCGTTACATGAATAAATAACCAGCGCGACTCTAGAAACAATTGGTTTTAAGAAATAAGACACGAACAACAACACATATGATATGTAAAAGTTGATTTGTTAAAGCACTCCGACATAATTGGGGGTTCTCCTATGATCCAAATGAGTCCCTAGTCCCGAATCAAAGGCTCCGACCTTTTCCTCCACCAAAATTGTTTTTGTTGTTAACACATCAAATGCGTTCGTGGGCAGTTTAAATATTGCGTTTGTCGCTTAGGATTTAAACGGTCAAAAACGAGGTCATTACTTGAATCGTTCACACTACGATTGCCACTATAGTTGGGCACGGTTTAAACACGTAGAACGTGTGTACGCAATCAACGTACCTGATTTTGTAAACACACTTGCGACAATTGATCATATCATGCGCACATGACAGTTAATTTGATATTCCTAATCGGTATCATTCATTGCAATAAATAAAGCTATCATTCTGTTTGGTAGTATTAGAATAGAAACCAATGGAAGCTATTGTAAACAGTGTATAACCTAATAAAACGTGACGAAGGAAATGTGGCGAGTGATCTTGATCTACAGTTGGCGAGTCAAAAGTTAAGTATACACATATAGGTATATTGTAGTTATTATCACGGCCTTATAGAAAGTGTGATATATTTTCCAATCAATTTCAATTATTTACAATTTGATCCAGCAGCACACCAAACTAGCATTAGCCATTCTTAACGTAGTACCTACAGAACGGCACAATTCTGATGAAAACATCTTCTAGACTTGCAATATGACATCGATCATCTGATGTTGCTGTGTTTACTGTTTTTTATTGGCATCTACATCGTTAATTTACAAAGTGAAATGATGCGTTGTTGTTATATGTACGAAACAGTGTATCCTCTTGTCAGACATCGTATCGAAATGCGACGACGTTTTAAAATTGATATTTATCTTTAACTCTTCAAGTCAACTGCAAGGGTTTTTATACATGTGTTATCGATATCAGTAAACGACCTTTAAACACCGCTTATTTACAGTTTTAAGATTTCATTTTACGTTAACTTTACATAATTATGTGTGTGTTTAGAAATAAAACGATACAAAACATCTTACGAGTGAAAAATAAAATGTCATTTTAGGCCTTTTCCAGATTGCGACTCATTTGGCTACATGTATAAAGATGGTAAAGTTAATATATTCATCCTGAACTTAAAACATGTTACGATCGTATTGCATTGACGTTTCAAGCAATAAACTGTTCGTGTTATCGCCCTTGTGACATTTATATTGCTATCACTGCCGAGAAGATTTTAATGCAAAATCGAAACATTAATCGTATAGGAATACAATGTCAAAAGATAGTTCGCATGACTGATGATGTTTCCTGTTGAATAGAGATAAATTCCAACTCATTTTCCTGTATGCATAACATTTCCAAGGTGTGACAATGCATATACATTAATTTAAAAACAATGTCAAGAGTTAAATGCTGCCTTTCACCTTTTAGAACATTGTTTCTATCGTACACAGACCGTGAACTTTAACAAGGTAAAGAAGTAATTGCTAAATCCCCAAAGAGACATTTAACAAAGCAGTTCATGCTCGTAAAGTTTACTTATTGTGTTAACGTTCAAAATACACTCACCTTGTGCGGCAAGAAAAAAATAATGTTGCAATGTGCCTTGATTGTTTGTAGCGACTACTTTATACTGTCCGTAGTCATCTTGTTTAATTTGTTCCAGAGTAAGATTAGTATTGTAGTCCTTCGTTGATACACCCATGGTGATCTCTACCTCGTGCTGATACCATCTATATGTCGGTTCTGGGTAGGCATTAACAGTTAGATTAAGCGTAACTCTCTCATTCAGAGCATAATAGTAAGTGTAGTTGTTCGTGGAATCAAAAGGCCGCGGTGGACCTGAAAATCAATAGTTTTGTTTTACAAGCGCTTTGCATTCTACAAATGTATGATGGAAAGTTATAAATCACCATCGGCTACTTTTCAACTTGATATTTGAAGAGATAAAAGTCTGAAACAAATGCAAAAGGTCCAGGATTATTGACATGTTTTTTTCATAAATATAATTGAAAAACATTAATTAACATGCAACCATAGTCAAACACAGTAAAAATGAGGTATATGAATATGGTGGGACAATTTATATAAATTCGAATTAGCTTTTGGATAATTCGAATTAATACAAACAGTCCTTACTTTGACACGTATCGACAGAGAAACTAAGCACGATTTTAGTTAAGATGTTAGCTTCGCTAAAACTATGAATTCGACCTAACAGAGCTAATTGAGATACTGAGGTTTGACTGAATAATTATGTTTAGCCCTCAACGACAAATGTCTCCACAATGTTTAAATTGATTTCATCAAATCAAAATATTTTATATAAACATAAGACTGTGTATCCCCTAAGTTAATGTATTGTCCTTCAAGATCGTTCTCCGTGATTGTAAATGCCGAAACGCAGCGAGCAATCGAAGCTTTTTCAAGTGAGTTCTTAACATACACTAACTAGTGTAATGTATGACTACATTTAAACATTACCAAACTTGGGCATGAGACTAATTTGGGCTTCATCTAATACTCATAGTAACTGGCGTAAACAATCAGATACCTTTGCATGTGAAGTCATAGGACGTGTAACATATCCGAGCGCCCGCTAATTGATAAAATCATATACATTATTTCATGAAAGATATGCAAAATTCGATGCGCTATGGAACGCAAATGATGCCGTCTTGAATAATGACAGTTTGACAAAAATTCACTACATATGATTAAGGTGTCTAGGACAACATGTCTCGGAGCATTGAGGATACGTCAAAGAACAAGATTAATTGAAACTTGTAGGCGTGATATCATACCAAACAGTATTTGATAACTAGCGTCTATCAAAATATTTCTTTCATATAATCTGGTTCGAGATTAGACGTCGAGATGGAGTTTTTTTTCCTCTCAGACAAAGTGTTGATAGTTCTTAAATGAAAGAGTGTATTACACCAACATGACTTGGCAACAATTGTAATTTTAAGGTCACACTATAAGTCGGTAGACCGTTGGGTTTTCTTTTCCAACATAACTGTTAAACACACAAATTTACAGGCATTTTTATATGGATTTGACTCCGAAATCAAAGCGTTTGGCTCAAGGAAACATTTGACTTAATATTTCAGGCAATTGGAATCGACTTAAACAGTAGACAAGAAGGTAAAGCAGGACACACCACATATAAAACAAACAGACAGAAACAAGTTCATTTTCAGAACACTCTCCAAAATACACATACACACACACACACACACTACGCGCGCGCACACACAAGCACGCGCGCAAACACACATAAAACACTGTAAAGATCGATCGGCAAAAGTATGCAAGTCGACAATTTACAGGCAGGTTATAGGAAAACACTATTTTCATGACGTGATGCTTCAATGCTATCAAGGGAGTAACTAGCAACTTTGGCCATTTTAACCTGGTTAGCGCATTCGCAGTAAGCTGACCGCCTTTTATTAAGAGTCTAAAAAACGCCTGACTAAATGAAAGTAATCTGTTCCAATATTTAATCGTTGTGATTGGTTTAAAAGTAGGGTAAACACTATTTGGCGTGTGAACAGCCTTAATGTTAAACTGTTTGTAGGCGATGTTATGTTCAAACCAGTAAAATAAAGCTTAATATATGTGACAAATAACCCCTGTTTTTGAGACAAAGAGGAGTTGTTATAACATGTATTTAGTAAAGCTGATTATGCACTGTAAACCAGTTAATGAATTATAATTGATAAAGAAAGCAACTATTTCAAACGAATTCTTATCAGATAAACAAAATGTAAATTTAAATGAATAAGTAAAGATCCGATAGAGTATATGGGTTATTTAACTTTTTACTCCATGGACGCTCTATGCCTCTGTAGCAGATAACTCTTGAAAACCTCGTTAAAGATGAAGTATGTGTACATCATGAAGTTTTTGACCATCATGAACAAATGCTTATTCAATCACATTTTTCAAAATCAATAAAAATTCAAACTCTCTTTGCTCACATATATTAACTACTTTCTTGTGTAAACATCTAAAACACATGTTGAGCCAAGTGTTACCAATTGGGGATGGTCACTACTGCACCAAACTGGAAGCAAATCAAAGTCAAACCAGTCAAACTGTATTTTTCTTATTGCAGTTCAGTATTTTTATGGCTTATAAGAGATGATCACATTACACCGATTGTCATACTTAAGTGGTCAGTAAAAAGCGTTTAAACGAAGTTAACGGACGATCAAACAGAGCATTGATAAAGGATCGATTGTTAGGGATCAAATGACCAAAATACGACTTCGTGCGTTTTGATAGACAACTTTAAAACAAAAACATGTTTCACTACAATACGTCGCTGTTTAAGCAAGTGCAATATGAGCATCATATGGAGTCACAACCTTTCCCCTACTTAATGTTAATTGTTATTTTTCTTAATGCATCATATATTGCTGTGCATGTTAGCATGTTTATAACTTTTTTGTGGTATCAAATATCCCTCTGTTGGAAATCGATACCCGATTATGGAAAGTCAAATGAGAAAATAAATAAATGATTTCATGGGCCTGACTTTTCTATGAGAATAATAAAGTAAGGTAACTATAAGTCTTAATCTTTTCATTACCATATTACAAGGACACATTGTTTTGAACATTTTAAATTTATGGTTTTAACTTACATCTTATATAGACCTGCCGTGAAATTGAAGGGATGTTGTTCCCATTGTACTGGTTTTTAGCTGTACACTCATATATTCCAGCATCTAAACAAGAAGCATCGTTCACTGTATTGGTTATCTCATTCTTGTTTGCAGTTGTCCTTTTGACGATATCATTTCTGGATATGGAGATTTCAGATCCTGGGTTACTGTCCACCATACATACAATAGTAAGTGTTGAGTTCTCGTCATAAATGAAAGGGCCATTTCCTTTTGCACCATTGATGGTGAAATCTGTTATTGAAGCTGAAACTGAGATAAATAAGAATTCTAAAACATACTGAAACCGGGTGCATGTACTTGATGTTTTATCACCTAACCTACTGCGCGGGGAGAAGGTAGGTACATTTTGATAAATAAAACTCTTTGTATAGACGATACGAAACCGGTAGAGTCTCGTTTTATATAGTTTGTACTTTTCAGTATTCTATGATCACTCATGTAAGATCCTCGGTCCATCTTAAGCAATCTGAGAATCGATATAACACAAAACCCTGTTACTACATGTATAACAGGCGCTCCGTGGCCGAATTGTTAAGTCTTCGACTCACACTCTCTTAGCCCCTTTACGAGTGGGTATGTTCCTGGCTTTTGGATCGTTTGGTTTCTTGCGGAGTGTCTGTGTTTCTTCCATGATGCACCCAATAAAGATACGGAAAGGATGGGCTAATGAGCTCTTTTTTACCTTCAGTATGTAGCCGACCGCCGCAAATGACTAAATACTTTCAAAGCGACGAAAAGCCAACCAAATTACCATATGATGCCTTTGTTGTAGATTATTTTATGAAACGATGCAGGAAATAGGTCAATTGTAAAAAAGCAAAATCTACAGTTTCTACTATGTCTTCAAAAGCTTTTTAAATTATCTAAATTAAAGCTTCATGAAAAAAAAGTTACCACCCATTCGAAACATGAACTGAATAAGTGAATGTTGAATATTATATACAAGTTTTTAATCTGATTCCTATGTGCTTAACAATGTGGTTTAAATTCCAACAAAACAATGGATCACACAAGTATATTCACATAGGACTCGCTATGTGTCAGTATCGTTGTGTTGGAGATTATTGTTTTTAAACACCAAAGGGCACACTTTAAATATTTTAGTATAACTTTGAATTCACCGCCAATGGCATATTCGCAATCATTAAAAACATTTTCATTTTTCCAAATTAAGATAGAATATAAACAATTCTTAAATCGTTTGACTGTTTAAAACATTATGCGGATGTTTCATTGAACATGATTTCTTTATTACAGTTTGGGGCCATTCATGTGGTAAAATAATGTTTCGTTGTTTTTAGACCTTAAAAAGTTTAGGTTACTTGAAACATTACAAAACTATACTTTATGACCTATCCAAAAGTTTCAATACGAAACATTAAATACTGCATTTCATGATGACATGTTTTATGTGTCACGAATATGTCAAATGATATCAATATCCACCATGACCAATCGCTATTTTTTAGGTAAATTGCATAACTTATTTAAAACAATAATATAATATGAGCATGTGACAATATGAAAGAAAATTATTCAGATACAATTCTGAATAAAGTGCATGTCTGTCACTAATATTTCTAAATTAGGCTGAAGTAAAGTGTTGAAAAATTAGGCTGAAGTAAAATGTTATGAAATAAATTAAATGGGTGATACTTTTAAGGTTGTGGTTTAGGTTTTGACATATTTCCATTATTTTTGCATCATTTTTGCATCAATGTATAGGTAGAATATCTTACTTCAAATAGAGTTAACTAGTTTATTATGTCAATTATGAATAATTGCACAACTGTTATTGAAGTGAAAACAAGAGTGTCAGAGCGGAACTGAATATCTCATCAAGTAAACTATGGTCTGTCGAAGTGTTGTGAATCGCGCCAGTTCCATTGTGATGTATAAGTTATATCAAAACAGATAACAGCAAACTCTCCTATCGCTTGAACCTTGTTTTTTCAGAATCTGTAAAACTTGAAAATGGAAAAACATTTTAGGAAGTTCACTGGATCCTCGGGTTTAAAAAAAGATTTTCTTAAAAGCCATTAAAGGGCATAGTTAATCCTTTCTTTATTTGA
>JAULCE010351506.1:0-10329 GCA_032359355.1 Macoma nasuta | reverse complement strand
ATACTTTATGACGCGACTGATTCATAACCCCAGATCAAGGGGTATAAATGTTATTATTGCATTCAAGTATCCTAAAAGCGGTGACGATAATATTTTATATGCTTTAACTTTTATTTTGTAAAATGATACAGTTCGTGGAATATGTTAACCCTTTCCCCAACAGAAACACCTTTTAGCGCCTCTGTAACTGATGACTGTTGAAAACTTTGTAGGAAATGAACCATTTGCTCGTTTCCTTTAATGATTCCAATGCAACTCAGATTATTTCCACCTGGATAAGTCTAAAAATAGCTTGTGGAAGAAAGGATTGATAAGTTTAACAGTAGGCTAACGGTGGAATATATAGACATTTTTAAAAAAATCAATTGTTTCGTTTGCGTTTGACTCCATTTCTGAAAAAAATGTATAAAGCATATAGTTATGTCTAAATTATGTATAATAATCATGGTAAGGCAGCCCGTGATGATAGGTTTGCATCCAAATAATGGCAACATGTGTGACATGTTCGACAAAAAACCTCATGGGGGTGCATAAAATATTGCCTGAGATCAGCATTCATGTTCAAAATTAAGCCTTTGGTAAGAATCAGCACTGGTTGCAGCGATGGAAAACAAAATATAATTGATTTTAAAGACTGACTTCTTTTTTTAACTCATCTATGTCTTTTTTGACAGATCGTGTTAAATACGTCGACGTTATAAGTAAAATGAAACTGATACATGTTCATAATATTCATTAATTTATCAATTATATATAAATCTCATGCGTATACATAAAATGTTATGATACCGAATTATTTGTAGGTGAGACGTCTGGAAACATAGTCGTTTAAACGTAGCGTGACGCTAAGTGGATAATGTACAAGGGTGTTTTTAGTGTGATCCCTTGACAATCAGTGGAATTATACAGTATTGGACACAACACATTTGCTTTGCTTTACTACCGTACGTCCTAGCCTAGCTTTCATAAACATCTCGAGATGAGATTTTCGTTTTCTTAAATTTTCAACTTTAGTATTTCTCTTTTTATTTAATTGCAACTGCACTAATTAAACTTGAAGGCGTTTGCGGCAGTAAGAGTGATTTTTTTTCTAAATAATAGTTTTTTGTCAAACTTTGTTGTTGCAAAGTCTATGCAAACACTTGTTGAAATATGGAATAAAAAATTATGGTCACTGATATTGTTTAGATTGTATTGGCTCTTTTCTATGTGACCAGATTCACAACTGTTTTATGCTTTTACATGTTGTACCATTTAGTACCATTTACAATAACACTCTTAAATTTAATTTCTCCTCATAGAAATATGCATTTTATTACATTATATTTAATTAATTATGTTACAAATCTTAATACAAACTATTTTAGACAATGTAAACATGTGTGAAGAACTCGTACACCGGTTTAACGTAACTCTTGCGAAAGCCGTGGTTTTGAAACTGCCGCAAACGCCTTAAATATGATATTGCCAGTGATAAATCCCATTCCATTAAATTTCAAAACGATATTCATTTATTTTACTATATTGACAAGTAAGTTTGTTATTTAATATACATGATTTAAAATCACCATGTAATCATTATCAGTTCTGCATTCATGACTTAAATGATCTAATATAAATTAATTTTACCAAAAAATGGCACTAGTATAAAGAATGACAACATCACCGCCGATGATTATTTTACTGTAGTTAAAATATTCAGACACGCTGCAAATAAAATTGTTTGTATGTTGTGTTTTTTAAACTTCTAGAAGAAATTTCAGCGGTTTATATTAACACCTTCACTGCTTACCCCGTATTGTCATATGCAAACAGCTTAGATACGGCTGAGATAGCTTAGATACGGCTGAGACGCCGAGTACCTCGGCGATCCAAGCTGTTTGACACTCGGTCATTTTTTCTTGCCGAAAAAGAAATTAATATGTGAGGTTTGAAAATGAAGAAGAAAAGATATTGCGCATGCACTTACTTGCTGCCGGCAATGAAGGGGTTACACTACTTTGTTTGCAATAACTATCGCAATTACTGTCGCTTAATGTAAATATTGTTTATGTCTAATTAGTTGGTACCATGTCATGACCCAGGTAAAATGAAAACGAAATTTTCACTAATTTATACCAGAGTTTCTCTTTGAAACTGCTTTTAAGAAAACTTATATGCTAAGAAAGATTTGTATCATTCACTTCATTTTTACTATGTGAATTTACAACCAATAATACTTTATCTGGCCGTTAATGCGTTTTGGTTGGCTAACTATATGTTTGACAGAAATGTCACCGTCCAACTTGACTGGAGACATTAAAGAGAGATGTAGTATTTGTCTTGAATTAAATCAATAAATCACACAAAGCCCGACCAAGTACATTTCATCTCGTACATATTGCAAAATAGCTATTGGTTTATAAAAGCAATTATTTAAACTTGGAGACAAACACGTATATGAAGCCTTGTTATTAATGTTGGAAAATATTTCTATCTGCTTATCGCTTTTGGTCGTTTCTTTTGTAAAAATCTGAAATCTAATTAGACCGGAATTATAGTACATGACCTCAACACCTATAGGTCTATATAATATAATATATGGATGCTATTGCAACCTAATGATGTCATGCATTCCATTTTATAAAGTTGTTTTAATTACCTGAGATGTTTTTTACGTATGTATGTAGTTGAAACTGTGGTAAACCTCTCACTTTATGTGAATTGACAACTTAAGAAAACCAAATAAAATATTGTTACATGTCACGGCGATGAGAGTATCGGCATAAAAACAAAAACATTTTTTCGTGTACAGTGGACATGCAAAACGCAAAAAAAAATGTGTCTATCTGAAGACAACATACACAATAAAGATTGTCTGTTAGTGGTTATTTGTAAATTTTGTTTTTAGAAGCACTGATTAGTATGCAAAGCCTTGGGTGTTCCACCTCTCCGATAGGAAACTAGACTGGTGCGTATCCTTCGTGTCCTCTTCTTTCAACGCAGGAATGAACTGCTCAAGTCTTGTATAAAAGACGTAGGGGGTTGTGATAAATCGGTTTAAGCAATCAGATATTTGTCGCTAATTGTAAAATAGTTGTCCTTCTATAAATGTGATTTGAAGACACCATTGATTGTGATACTATTGTTTAATTTATGGTGAATAGTTTAGCAATGTTGTCTTCAATTATATTCGAATGGGGTTGCCATCATCAGGTGGACGATAAAAGTTATGTTTTCAGATTTTTAACCTTGACTAGATATGTGCGCATTTAAATGGTAAATATCCATCTTTCACAACTTTTTCAAGATCAATCAAAATTGGCGCTTTCCTTTGTCCTATACGACTTCATTCAGCATAATATTTTGTTATTAATGAGTCTTGTAACAGCATATAGAGTAGTTGGATCGTGCAAGTCAATCCAACCCGCTTCCATGGACAAAACATTTGTTTCATATTGTTTTCCAAAATTATTGCTGTGGGTATATTAGGAATAATGTCTTCCAACTCGGTCAGTCATGTTAAATCTGAACGGTCTTATAATGTTTTTAATCCATGATTTATTGCCAGTAAAGATTGGTAGTAGCTAAGGTCCAGTGAAAATCAATTTTCTACCCCAAGATTAGCAAATAAATGTAATGACTGGAATAAACTTTCTTCCACCTCAATTTGACATTTTGGTATCAATTAATCGACTGTAAGCCAACACGGTTAACCATTTAGACTAATCCACAAGTATTCCATGTGATGTTTTAAAAAAGAGCAGTTACAGAGGCACTTACCGGCGCTCCAGTGGAGGAAACGGTTAATTGGTGAAACGTTTTTTACCTAGTGTCACCGAATTCGCACAAGCATGGTCTAAGGTTGTGGCCCTGAGAATGGATTAGGGTTGTACGTGGTAGAGGCAAATGTATGTAGAATTGTTAAGTGAAAATAAAAATTCGAAGACAATTGGTTGATGCATGTATGAATTATCATCCGTTAACCCATTCCTCCACATAAGCACCTTTTAGCGCCTCTGTAACTGGTGTTTGTTGAACTAATTGTAGGAAATTAAGCATTTGCTCGTAACAAGCAAATGTTCCATTTCCTACATTTATTTCAAGTTATTTCAAAATTGGCCGTTTTCTTTTGCCTAGTTTTTCAAAATTTCCGCCCGATTATTTCCGCCCGGAAAAGTTTAAAACTAGCTTGTGGATGAAATGAAAGGGTTAATCTGACACTAGTAGTTTATCTAATGCACTTGGGAAAAGTGGGCAGTCGGACATTTCAAAACATGATGACTCAGAGAGAGTTGGCGTCGGATGTGTTTGGAATTGTAAAGATGTTTCATTGGACACCTATTGTTAAGCAGATGTTAACGTTCATGATGAGGGGTTGCATTGAACGCGATCTGGACCCACATAAAAAATGTCCTGTTTGAGTGCTTCTTTTGCCATGAAATCGCCATTTGCTTAGAAATAGCATTGAATTCACCGACATTCCGACTCTAATACGTTTTGGTCCGAGCGTTGAACCAATTGTCGTTATTGTGTTTCTAAATTAAGATACAATTGTCTATATTTTTGTCTTCTTTACTTGGAAATGATGAACACGGTTCTTAGTTTCTTAAATTTTTGCACCAAATAATCAGGCTGCTGGCTGAGTTGCTGTTAAAGTTAATCGTACTTAATGATGATGTGCTTCCTATTTTACGTTGGCAATCACGCCATATATATCTCGAAACCTTAATAGTGTCTGTTTATGCCCCCACAAAGTGGAGGCATATAGAGTTGCCCTTGTCCGTTCGCCCGTCCGTCCGTACGTACGTCCGTCCTATGTACATAAGTACGTCCCGAAGAGTTTGTATGATCTAATTCTTGAAAAGCATTTGTCCAATTCTCACTAAACTTTACACGCTTGTTTGTGACCATAACATCTTGATCAAGTTCGACATCCATGTAAATCACTTAAGTCATTTCGGAGCTACGTCCATTTTTGTGAATATATATGGCATTTTTGACAAAGCGGAAGAGGGGGTATCTGTGTCATATGGACACTTTTTTATGTTTCTCCTCTGCACCACTGGTTATCTAAGTAAGGTTGTGTTTATAAAAATGAGACGAAGCTATTGACAAAATGTCAAAATAATTAGATACGGATCTGACGCCGAGTAATCTTGCTTCAAGCTTAATACACGTGGTCGATCCGTGCAAAAGAAGAATTTAATGGAGAAAATTGTTATGCAAAAACGCACGGGGAACAACAGACTTAATGCACACATGCATGCAAAGTTCAAACTGTCCCCTTCACCTCTGTCTGCTCCTGTGGCCTGGAAAACCAAAATGCGGAGCATATCCTAAAGACGTGTCTAAGCCTGGAGCAACAGACAAAGCATGTGTGGTCAGACAACACCGTTTAACAGAACAAACTTATGAAAAGATGACATCCTTCATCGCTGGATCTGGCGTGACAATAAAGACAGTGAACGCCAAGCTTCAAACCACTTACGTTTGTTCTATAGATAACGTTTTCGTCTACTGTTTGAGACACTTGACAGTTACTCTCATAATGTTCGGAAACTTGACACTCACATATTTCAGATGTTTCTAAACGCTGGATTGTAAGAAACACACACTATTTTGTACCATACAAACGATCACAATCATCTGAAGTGTGGATTTTAAAAACATTAACCTTTAACTTAATCTGCAAAGTTGTTATACATAACAACCATGGGAATTAAGACGGCACGCCATGTGCTTTAACCCATAGAGGCACGTAATGGGCACAACATGGTGCGTCTTAATGTGCATAATCAGTCAATAACAGATATAATTTAGAAGGAAGTTGACCGCGCCAAACTGAGCAAAACGCATAAGAAATATGATAAACATTGTTAACTTTAGGCAATAGCTTAATGTGAAACTGTATAAAGGTGTTTTTTGTTCCATTTACGTTTGAAAATTTGAAAATCGGAAGGAAATTTAACATGGTTTTAATCTACAGAGTATAATTTCAGTAAAAATGCAATCCGTTAGCACAGAAATACATGATTGATGCCTTGTAGTATACAAAATTCTAAAAAGGTTATGGGTAATTAAAAAGAAACATTTTTTTTCTTTTATATTTCATTTACACATTTCGAGTCAGCAGATGATGTTGTACATGAGTCTACAAATAAAAACCACTTTATGATGTAATCGATCTCTTAAAAAACGCATTTATAGAATGAAAACATATCTGACTTGGCCGATCCGATTCACTTTTCATAAACGACCGCAGTTATTATAGCATACCTTTCTGGTATATCAATTAGATATCAATCAACGTTAGCATATGAGACCTTACTATAACTATAACATGCAGAATTCCAATTATTTGCACAAACCATTTAACTATTTTTTTAAATTTCATGTTTATATAATATTTATGTAATATATCAATCATCCTCCCAGTAAGCCATCATTTTATCGCCAATTGAAAAAGTTCGTGTAGTTATGCCAAACAAATACACATTCCTTCCCTTAATTGGTAACTTAATTGATAATCGTGTTTTAAAAGTTACGCTTGAATGTGCATGTGTGATTGCTCTTGTCATATTACGCCGGAGTATGAGTCTTTGATGTAAACCTGAAATAAGCAATATACAAACGGTTTATCCGTACAATTATCATAATTTAATCCCTTTGTATATCAGTTTGACCACACTCTTTCCAGTAAATAAACTGAAAAAGAAACTACAGTGGAGTTATTAAAATTCATTACACTTGTGTCAATGTATCAGAGATATCCCTATTGCCTGCTACGAGTTTATATTTATGGTATATACGTCACACTTTAATGTCAACCTCCTTCTTCCAACTATTCATATTTGTAATTGAGCATCAGAGGTCGTAAAGCCGATTGATTTTCAAGCTATATAAAATTAGTGTGAACTAGTGTATGCGTTTTCGCGTGTATGAAAGACATCGCATATGATAAAACACCTACAGTTTTTATACAAGAAGCAAATGAGTATTCAGGGGGATTATATTAAAAGAAAGAAGTTATACATAGATATAAAATGCATTGAAAGAACATTGTATGACTGACCAACAAATACGTATACACCATTGTTTTACCATTTAGGTCAGTGTACAGTTCTTATTGAAAACACACATATGTTTTAAGTGAGCTACTTAATTGACACTGTAATAAAACTTCCAGCTTATTGGGTTTCAACAATAATCTTAAAGTGGCAGTTGATAACTTATAAATCACAAACTATGCAATTCGACTCTGAATAATCTGACATGTATTCATAAACAAAGGTTTCTGACCAATACTACATTTCATTTGGATATTATATCCAATAAAAGAGTAGTTTTAGGCCCTTAAATACTTAACAATTGTATACAGAGTAAATAGTCTAAATGCTTAATTCTTCCACAATCAAACATTAAAAAACCTCTGAATTATCCATTTTTACTACCGGCCAAACAAACCTAATGATGATTTTCTTACTTCGATTTTCGCATGTATATAAAATTATAATTCAAGGTATCTCTTGTTTGTGTTAAATCAACATTTTAATTACTCAATAGATATACAAACCATTCCAAGTAAGTATATGTCATTTACAATTTACTTACCTGATCTTTATCTAAGTCAGAAAGGAAGATGTTTTGCAGGAGAAACACACAACGCACAATTAATGTTACAGATGTCAAATAAATATTGTTTTGGTACAGTTCTAGGCTCTAAGTCTGACAATCGTCGGTCACATTTAACCATTTTTACGTGTATGTTCCCTCTTCTTCATTTGTGCCACAAACAAAATATATGCGCCTTATTCAAAGAGCTAATCTCAATGAAAAATATAAGCTTCTGTTTCAGAAGCTGGTCCAGGTTGTTATTTAAACAGGATCATCTCTTATTGCGTTGATATATTCAGGCGAAATTGTCAACGATTCCTTCAAACACATTTGTAAAAAACAGATAAGTTTTACTTGTGCTTATCGAAAGGTCATTTACACCACTTATCTAATCAGACACTTAACATTGGAATGGCTTCTTCTATATTGAGATCCGCATCTAATTATATTCTCTAAATGGAAACGTGGAACTATTACTGCGAAGACCTAGTCATAAAATCATTTATTTTGTTTATCAAGAATATACAGAACGTTAATATATTGCTTTTCATATAGATCTGATCGGGAAATACTCATTAAATAAAAAAAAAATCAAGATCAGATCCCGATTTCTCTTCTCTTATAGCTGACAACCTGTTTAGTTTAGACTGTATTATTATCATCTATTGTCATTTTACGATTCAGATCAGGTGAGCCATGAAAACATTCCTACACCCACACACTTTCAAGTTCATTTCGAATTGAACGAAGATATTATGTTAAAACCTAACCCTTAACCTAGCAGATATGGAGATTTTCTAAACATTACTTAATCAAACAATAGCCAGCTTTCATGTTCATCATTGAATCAAAGTATCCGGGATTTTTAAAACTTCAAGCTACCTTTGAGAAAACACGTGTTTTGTAAAGCTTTATTTCTGTTTTTGAGCATGTAAACATTAATAAAAGCGTCGTTACATGACATGCCTTATCCAGTACATCGCTATGGTATCTGCGTGCTGCCTTTCAAAATGGGCCGCGTCACGCGAAAAGGGGCACTCGGACATATTAAAAAAGCGCTTACTCAGCTCTTTTTCAGCACTATTATTCCAGCATCTAGTCACAAATTTACCATTTGGATTCATTTAAAGGTAGAATTGAATGTCCTCTAAGACTGCAAACAGTGCAGACCCTGACCAGCTGCCACGTCTGTGACGTGGCGGCTGGTCTGGGGCTACACTGTTTGCTATGTCCGAGTGCCCCTTTTCGGGTGACGTGGCCCAAATCCTGGTGTAGATAGATGTAGAGAAGTAAAAGCACATTCTAAGTGAGCATAACAATATCTAGGGTCTACGTAGTTGACATCTCACCCATCTTGGACAGATAGAGATCATCCTCTTCCTTGTCCTTCAAGCTCGTAAATACGTGCGGACAGCACGAGCAGATGTCCAGGATGAAATCCTCCACCAGATTAAACTCTGGTTTGCGCTCCTCTTTAGATGGCATCAAATCAAAATTCATTAATGAGAATTATGGCAAAAACTTTGGGGTTACAGATAAGGCGTGTGTATCTAAAATGCATAAATGCTAATTTCTCAAGTAAACCCTATGTTTTCTAGACATTTCTAATGAATGGTCACAACATAGGGTTTGGCTGAGAAATGTAGAAATGATTTCTCAAATCAATTGAAAAATGTTTGATTAACACTTGCTAATCTATAGCCCTGTTTGTAATTATATGTGAATGGGCTTCCAAACTCTTAGCAGCACTAATTACTTAAGCTTGCTGAGCTACAATACAAGGAAATTCTACTATGTTTTTTATAGTTGTCTGCTATAGAGGCACCTAAAGGCTGTTCTTTGGAGTAAAGGGTTGAGACAGAGTAACTTTTGCAAACTGTGTAGACCCTGATCAAACAGCTCCTGCATGATCTGTTTGATTAGGGTCTACACTGTATGCTATGTCATTATATATTTGTTGATAGATCTTCAAAATGCTTTCTAGGATCTGTTATCTAGGACTACTTACAGCTACAAGAGTTGTCTCCCATAATACTCTTCTTTTTTATAACCAGTACTATTAGTGATCCCAGTCAACAATGTTAGTAAAAGCAAATAAAACAAAAATACAATCATGTCTAAAAAAAAGAAAAAAACCTGTTAATATCATGCTAAGTTTTATTTAACACACTGAATGCTAAACATTTACCATCCCTCGCCAATGAACATTAATAAACCATACTGCCAAATCTCAAGGTCTCCGTGCAGAACAAAGCTGTTATAAAATACAATGCAGACCCTGATCAGAGGACTCCCCTAGGAGTCTTCTGATCAGGGTCTACAGTGTTGGTAAAGAACTGATATCTATCTCAACACATACAGTTGGTTAAACTTGTTAGATCTGAAGAAGGTTATAGTTAAGGACAGGTTGAAATATTCTGACGTAAAAAGGGAGGGTGATCATGTCAGTGTTCTTCACATATAATCGTAATGGCTGCATCATATGGTGAAAGATATAACTGTTCTATTTCTCACCCTATTGGCCAATCACTGGGGCTATCAAAATTTTCCTAACTAATCAGCCAGCAGGGTTCGAGCAAATAGGGTCTATACAATTTGCTTTTTTAAATTATTTGGAAAAAAAATAATTACAATCATGACAAAATCAGCCTGTCCTTTTTTCCAAATTGATAGTTTGGTGCAAAACTATTGTAACTCCTTCACATTTGTGTAGGAGTTACAATAGTTTTGCAG
>JAULCE010351395.1:0-10329 GCA_032359355.1 Macoma nasuta | reverse complement strand
CTGTTTGACACTCAGACAATAGTTTCACCAATTTTTAAGTAAATCCAACATTTAAAATTGAAGCAGACAACAATTTTAGCAGACGACACTTTTAGCGGTGGGCTAAGGGTTGAAATATTAGCCTCTTAAGGCTTTCAAAGCAAAATTTGAAATTATGTTGATTATAACATTTGGAAAACATGTAATTTGGCTTGACATATTTCAATGCAAACAGTGCAGGCTGATCAGAGGACACCTTTTGGATCCCTCTGATCTGAGTCTATACTGTTGACACATGAGGAATATACTTGTTTCCTGCACTACAGGGTTAATACTTGTTCTTGGAATGCCCAACTTTGTGCAGGCTTAAATAAAAGTCTCAGACAACTCGAATCATTCATCAGCAATAGTTAATAAACAAACTTGTTTTAAGCTAAATTAGAATCTGAGTGCTCTACAGGTTTTGTTCCAAGATAAGGATCCATGTTCATAAAGCTCCTTAGGAAAATCTCAAATTTTAGTGAAAATTTCAAATGCAGATTTCTCTATTTTTACCCACAATACTTCAATAGATTTTCACAAGCATGCAAAGTTTCATTGAAGTATAATGAAAATAATTTGGAAATATGCATTTAAAATTTTCACTTAAGTTTGAGATTTTCTTTAGGAGCTTTATGATTACAGCCCAAGGACCCACTTTCTGTGTGGGGCCTGATCTTGAAACAAAGTGTTTATCAGAACAGAAACGCCACTGCTATTGACAATTGTGCAAAGATTTTAAGGTTAAGTAAATATTAGATTAAACTCAATGTAAACACTCAGTAGTAGTAGTATTTGCAGATGATATAGATACTTAGCTCTTCAAACAAGACTTGGTGACAAATAATGAATGTAACAATTGTGCACTGTGTTCTAAATGTAAGAAGCAAATTAATGTAAAAAGATAATAATAAATAGTTCAGAGTTAAAATGAATGGATTCAAGATCAAGCCTCCTAATTGTTATTTGTTCAGCCTCAATTGGGTCCAAATTAGTTTACATTGGTTGTCAAGAGAATATAAAGTATGTACAACTAGCATATCATTTGAGTCAGTCTGTCGATTGAGTCATTAATCTTTCCAATGCGTCAATCTGTTCAAAACCAACTTAATTGAGGAAAACTATAATTTACGTCTTTTTTGCAAACAGATAACACACAGATCAGAGGACTCCTATAGGAGCCCTCTGATCAGGTTCTGCACTGTTTGTCATGCAAACCATATTCAGAAATGATGAATGTGCATTCTTTGCCTATTGTGCGTAGGTCTCCATTTGGCTTATACACTGTATGTAGACACTTTCTTTAAACAACACATCTTCTGAAACCTGATCCAGGGGTCGTGAGTTCGATCCCCGCCAGACAAGTCTTTGGGATTAGACTTGAAACCGAGGTCCTATGTATCAGTGCTTTACACTGGGCATGTAAAAGAACCAGAGGGCTCCTTCGAAAAAGAGTAGGGCGTTGTCCGGGTTCCTCTGTATCCGCTTCCCTCTCTCTGGGACGTCCAATTAGCCCAAAGCTGGCAGAAACGGACGTATACAACAAAACCAAACCAAATTCTATAGATACGCTTACTCTCTAGATACGTTTACTCTATACTATAGATACGAGTAGTATAAACAGAGATGACATAATCTTACGTCATCGGCGGCCATGATGTTCTATTTGCATACAAGGATATGTGCGTGTGTCACGGGTTTTGGCGACTGTGACTGACGTCATGGTATATAGTTAGAATGACCTCATAGTCTATTGTTAGAATGATCTACAGAGCTGACGTGTAGATCTCGATCGGGTAAGTACTCTCGAGCATTGAAGGTCAGGCTCTTTCCTTACCAGACGAAATAATAATAATTATGATAAATTAATACTTCTCAATGGTCTTAAGATACGGACACGCGTATGCGCAAAACTGTAGATATGAGGTCGTGTCTATGTTAAGACCTGAGTATTTCACCATTCTTGCATCAACCAAGAGCGAACTCACGTTGCCCTACAGTCTGAGAATTGACCAATGAGATTGTCGAATATTAAGCCATTCGGCAACGAGACCTCGACCAATCAGGCGTCTTTCTAGCCAAGCAGCTCCATCCCGATGACACAAAAGGTAAGATCTACATTCGCTAGCATGGCATTTACCGTGTCACGCGCTAGAAAAACATCTGTATTATCTAGACTTTATTTCAGGGAGCCTCGGCGTTTTTTGATAGTGAAACAATGATAGAATCCATACAGGCATGTATTTATAAACCTGATACAATGACGACAGATGCCCAAAGGACGCGTCTAGAAAAAGACTTTAATTTTAGTATAGGTTTCAAAGGATACGTAATGGGAAAAGTTTTAGGATAAAAGTCGTGTGTCGTAAACTGCAAAAACAAGTTATAACGGCATACACTATCCACAACCACCACCACCTCCACTCACTTATCTGTTTTAAGACAATGTCAGAACGTGCTTAGTTTCACTCTCGTTAAGAGAGTACTTACACCCTGAGCCAACGAGACGGCAACGTTCTATCTCAGGGCATCCCACCCTCCCATCTTGTTTTCCTTTATATCTATTGACGCTGTCTCAGATGAAGGCCCCCGGCAGTTTCTTCGACGTAAAGTTCAGGAAGTGGCCTCGGTCATTTATCATTTGGAAACGGGCATCTTGCTTCCAACCCGTTCTTAATCTGACGTATCTCCGATCCGCGTAGCGCTCCGTACTTGTTGTAGCGACCTCGTACTCCTATATTTCTCAAGATATGATGTGGCACCTGGCCTATATAACTCTGTTCCACAATGTCACTGCACAAGTACAGTATATCCAATTCGGCCGAAAATTCGCATTCCATCGATAGTTCGACGAAGGCGAACTCCCAGTCTCCTTCTAAACTCTGCAGCCACGGTGTAGGCACGTATAATTCACCCGGTGTATGTTCTCGTCCATGGGAGCTTCCGACAGCCGTGATGATGACGTATAAATCCTTCATGATGTCTGATGATCAAGACGATTATAGCCTCTTTCTTACGTACTCGTAGTTCCTTTTTCAGGAATCAGTAATTGGCCAAGTACAGATTTATGTTTGTCCAACGTTTCTTTCACAGCCAAGTCCGATGATACGAATTCTCGCAAACGTTGAACTGTGTTCATGATGGACCGATAGAGTGGACTTCTGCCAAACAATAGGTATATAACTTAAAACGTCAGTATATTGCTCCTTGTCTCATGTCATGAAGGTTCTCGTTGATAGCTTTACACTCTGCTGTTGTTGCATCGTCTACCTTTTCAGTGTATAGTTGAGACTTTTCAGTCACTAAAGCACGAAATTCCTCATTAATTCTGGGAACGATGAGGTTTCTGAGATAGATATCGCATAAGCTATATTCAGGTTCGTCCTTGCTGTCTTCCTCTTCTTCCTCCTCCTCCTCTTTCTTCTCCCCGCCCTTTTCCTCATCACTGTCATATCATTGCTGCCGTGTTGGTCCGTCCAAGGTAAACGAATCGAAGGTTTGGCGGTATCATCCATATCACCATGAGAGGACGCATCTGGTTCGCTCTTCGTTGACCAATACTCTTTGCGAACAGGTTCACTGGATAGTTCTGTATCTTTTAAGTTTTCATCCATGTCGTACTTTGGTTTCTTAATCAGGTGTTATCCCCGGTCTTGGTGAATATTACGGTGATGTGTCTTAAGATTATCTCCTCGAGAATATATGCGGTCACACTCAAAGCATTGATTCATTTTATTGAATCGGTATTATATTTCTCTCGTCTTTTACTTTCTTACGTTGATTCTGAAATACGCCAGAGCCACTATAATAAGCGTAAAGATAATATCTTTCTGTCCATGAATTATTTTTTTTTTGTGTCGATAGTGTTTGTCTTCAAGTTTGATGAACAAATGTTTATAGATGCGTAATTGGTACTTCTTTGACTTTGCTAGGGGTATAATTCCTTGAATGACATTATGTGCTACTTCACTCAATGCTGTTAATTGTGACCGAGTGATAGTGGACATAACAGCATGTCTCTGAGTATAGAAAGTCTGTGTAGAAAGGTGAAAGAAACATATTTGATGTGTGATAAGGTCACACATGATTGCAATTAACGAGGTTATTACGCATTCTTACTATTACAGTAGGAGAAGGGAGGAGGAGAAAATAGGAGCCGAAGGAAGAGGTGAAAGAGGAGGAAAGAGGAGGAAAGAGAGATGGAAGAGGGAGGAGGGGAAGAAGGAGAAGAAAAAAAAATGGAGGAGGGAAAAGGAGGAGGAGGAGGAGGATGTGGAGGAGGAGAAAAGGGGAGAAGCGAGCAGGAGGAGGGAGAAGGAGTTGACTGTCCAGTGACATTTGAATAGGTCACTTCCGGTCTTGAATCAACATACATCAGACTGCGGGAGTGACGTGAAAGGGATAGTTGAATGGGTCTTTGTTTGCGTGGGCTGGTGTGGTGATAAACATATTCTTACTGCAAAGCTACAGCATGCCCTTGCCATATATTAAGACCCACTACGGAACTTTGAAGTATTTTGTTGTTGGAACGTTCGGCCAAATCGCATCATGATTTCATATTGGTTTATTTCAACTCTCTATAAACATACTACATTATTCAGCGTAAACGCATTTTTAGCCTATAACAAATCGAAACATTTCTGTTGTATTCCGATGACAATAACAACACTTCTTTTGTCGAAACAGTCTTTTCCCGCATTCGGAACAGAAGGTGTGTCCGCAGGGATTGAAGGTCTTCAATAAGGCGTTTTCCATACAAATGTTACACGTCACGGATTCATGAACCTTGTGACTAGCTTCTGTAGTGACATGTTCGTCCGTACTGAAGAGAAGAACGCCAGCTACATGGTTTGCGCCGCTCCTCAATAGGGAGTACACCAAGGTTTGAAATGCTCGGGGTCCTCGCTTCTGCACAATACTCAATAAACATCTACTTTTAGCCGTCGTCTGGGTTTCGCAGTCGATGGTTTCTCTCATTCCCAAGGTCAACGTATTCTGCTCGGTTAAATCATCCACAATACTGACAACCTTGTCTGAGGTTAACGATTTGACGATAGTGGTCCAACTTTTCCTGATAGCGATTCTGTGTACTCGCTCCATGCCTGTTCAAATTTAATATGGTGCCTGCAAGGTTGTGACGGCTCCCTAAATATATTCCGTGACGACCAGTATTGGGAGATCTTACCTTTTGTGTCACTGAGATGTGATTGATTTAGAATACCGACATTCGATTAGTCGAGGTCTCGTTCCTGATTGTTGTCTAGGTCTTGCCCACATACGCTAGATAATGAACACTTGAATGGTTTAGAAAGGAAATGAAAGCGTTGTACACATCCGAGACACTTAATATGATGTTCATTGTACAGACCGCGAGACGAGCATGTCCTTTTATACCAAACACGACCCTCTTCGGTTAAGAATGAAGGGATTAAAAAAATGGCATACAATGATCTGGACCCAAACCACCATACTAAAACGCCTCGATATCGGTTGGAGCTAGACCCCTATATGTATACATTTTATACATTTTATTGATCGGCGTTTGTTCGTGACAGGTTAAGGTATTCATTTATAGTTCGCTTCACTTTGTGGTTTTTTTAGATTCATTCACAATGAAAGTATGTGACATTCAATTTTCCATGCCGATTTGAATGGCAACGATTGCATAAAAGAGATGATCTGTGCTCCCACTAAAATTCGCATACATATTTACCTTTAGGGCCATTCACATCCAATAGACACATTGCATAGACCTCCCCCATAGATATATACGCGGTATAAACATTCATTTTTGTTGTTTGACACTTGAAATGACAGTTCAAATAACCAATATTTCGAGGCAAGCCTTATTGATCCGTTTTCAAATATCTACGGCTACAGATAAAAAAGGCGTATTTATGAAGTAATGGGTTAACCCTTACAAAACAGTGCAGTCGATATATTAAACACAGATTGAATCGGAATAATACATCGGCGTCTGATCCTGTGTCATTTCCCGTTTTCAAAAAGAGACAATTAATGGCGTATTTAAAGGAGTATTTCGGTCTTGTCCAAATTGTGGCGGTTTTTATATGGCGTTCAATTTGACCTTTGACCTGTGACAAAATAAACTACGGAGACACAGGTTTATGTACCAAAGACTACACGTAACGCAATTTTCCGACTGCCGTTAAATTAAAAGTTTTAAATATTGGAGCATGTGCTCAACTATTGCACTTGTAAAGCAGATAGAGTCCTAATCAGACGCCGAGTTATTGATCTAGATCTAAACGTGATGCAGTATAGAAAATAGCCATAACGACTTTATAAGATGGAGAAGTGTAACGATATTGCATTTTAACGAAACTGCCCCTATCTCTCATTCAACCGTGAATGCGGAGATGATCTGAGAGAAAGAAATACCTGTATATCAGAGCATGTGCGTTTTGAGAAACAATGTTATTCTCGTTTGAAGTCGGATCAAACGTCGAGCTGGGCTCCTGATCGCTGTATGCGGATCAATATACACGAAACGCCGAGTGACTACCTGGAAAAAGAGCATGTGCTCGTGATGAAGGAATGCTCCATTTTCGACAAAAGTTAGACACAGGGGCGATCTTCAGTGGAGTAAAAGGTTTATTTGAGCGAGTGTATGATGGTTTTAGATTGAGTATGTGATAATATTGGTGGATCCAAGCGTTTTGCATTATAGAAAATAGCCCCGAAATATAGATGTCTGTGTTCAATAGCTTGGATCCGCATCAGACGCCGCGTAACTCGGCGCCTGGTCCTGTCGCTATAAGCCAAGTGTCGGCTGTAGCCATCGCGTGAAAGACAAAATCTTTCATGCATGGCTATTTTGCAATGTGTGGCTTAAAAATGCGAAGCTATAGAGTAAAAGGCTAATTGTGTATCCTGTGTATTATACCCGGGATCCGACGCCGTCGGATCCAGGGCTGTATTCACGAATGTCGATCCGCGTCATTGTGGGCAATAGCTTGGATCCGGATTAGACGCTGCATAACTCGGCGCCTGATCCCGTCACTATGAGCCAATTGTCGACTGTAGCGAACGCGTGAAAGACGAAAGCGAGTGAGTGAGTGAGTTGTGTTTAACGGCACTGCAACACGAAAGACGAAATCTTTCGCGCATAGCTATTTTGCAATGTGTGGCTTAAAAAAGTGAGCATATGGAGTAAAGGGCTGTTTCGTGTTTATATAACACAGGTGAAACCCGGGATCAGACGCCGTCGGATCCAGTGCTGTATTCACGAATGTCGATCCGCGTCACTCGGTGTCTTCGGCTGGCACAGTTGCTATGGTTTTGAGACGATATTAACAAAAGCGGGCATTTATCCAACAGCGATACGTCTATACCATACATTTTTTGGGGAGAAAAACACTCCACATTCTTAAAACTTTCGATTTACCGAAACATTCGTTCATTTATCAATATGCTAAATAGCACTATCGATATAATAATAATAGGCAATATTAATGTTATACTACCATGTTAACTTAAGATTAGTATTGCACCGGGTGTATGGGGTCCTGATCAGACGCCGATAAACTCGAAGGAGACTGGAAGGAGACTTGAGAGTCGATTAACTTAACAATGGGTTATCGTTCAACGTCCGTCCCAGTATACACACAAGCCAGACACTGTGGCACATTTCAAGGGATTAACGTGAATCTCTCAATAGACTATTGTTCGATTTTCCGGCTTTCTATCAATACGAGCCGGACATCGTCACCTTAAGCGTACCTAAAGACCCACATAGGACTTTGAAGTCATTTGTAAGAAAGGGATTGGACAGACTACATCGTGAGAAGCATTTATTTATCATTATTATTTCGTCTGTTAAGGAAAGAGCCTGGCCTTCAATGCTCGCGAGTACTTACCCGATCGAGGTCTACACGTCAGCTCTGTAGATCATTCTAACTATAGACCATGACATCAGTCACAGCCTCGAAATCCCGTATACACGCACATATCTTTATCGCACATAAGTTACTATATTAAGTAACTTCATGACTGCCGATTATGTCATCTTTGTTATGCCCCCAAACCGTCACATATACTAATGATACGCATTTTTACCTTAGAAATCACTGTAGAAATTGGATCATTTACACATTTAGAGCAAATGAATATTTTTCCATACTGATTTTAAACTCATACAAAATCAATTGGTGCCCCTTTTCTCTAATTCTAATAATAAAAATAAACATGTAAAGGTGTGTTCAATAATAATTCTTAAAACATAGGAAAACAAACGGCACACACAATGAAGAACGTGCGAAAAGATTAACTCAGTCTTCTACATTCTTCTGGTAACTTTGTATAAACATTTGCGATTATTTTGGATCCAGACGGGACGCCGGTTATTTTGGCATCTCCGTCTAATCTGTTAGACACTACAATTCTATTTCTAAGAGATATGATACAATAATGTAATTTTAATTCTGGCTGACAACATGTTGTATTGTCTGGCAAGATTCACCTGAGACATCTAAATATTCGGCGACCTGTCTTCGGCAATGGTCGGTTTCCGAAGCAAAACATATGGACTTCAACACGATTATGTATGACTTAGAAGCGATTACGTATCATACGCCCGGCTAGCCTCATTGCTAAGGTGATTGGGTTGTTGGTTCAAATCAAGCTCCGACCATATATTTTATTTTCGTTTATATGTTTAATGATTTTGACCACTGTGTTAAATAATGTACATGTGTATCACACATAGCATGATTCTATCAAACTTAGCGATGAATTCTTTAGATGTCTTACATAATAATCGACGACATAGAGAACTAAATATGACTTGTAAGGAATCTTCGAAACAATTAAAATCGAACGCAAAAGTCTAAAAACGCTGGCATTTTATAGTAACTTCGGAAAAGAGCAATGGCACATACATCGAACACTTACTAGTACAGTGCAAGTGCAAGTTTTTTAGAAGAAAACTTTATTAGTAAAATGTAAAGAAAAATGTATTTCTGTATCCAGGATTCGAACTGCTACCATCGAAATTGCTTGTCGGCTGAAGTTACCATTAGGTCAGCGGGACGTTTTAGATCGATGCATTGCAAACCATACTAAGAGTAAAATCAATTGTTCGGTTCGTAATAATTCACGAAAACTAACGAGGATCTTGCCAAAGATTAATCTGTCTTAGGTCAATCTTGCCAGACAATACAATAGTTTATTTTTAAAATCAGACGCGAATACCTCGGATAAGATGGTGTTGAATCTCTCTGCTTTTTCATCATTTTGATACACCTTCTGACTGTAAAGAGTTGTATAAAGTTGCCAGCCGGTTATTCTAGACGCCGTATCTTTTGAACTGACGTATAGATACAACACGCTATTTTTGCAGAGTTGATGATTATGTTATTATTGATAATAGGTAAAGAAAGTACAATCCGTGACGAAAATTTCGTTATGTGTCAATATACATAGCGGCGATTTACCTATACGCTAAAAGTGAACTTTTCCGAAAAAGGTGATTTTTATCGTGCGGTATTTGTAACATGTATAGTTTTTAATTTATTCTGTTTATTTATGCACAAGCTTAAACCTCTAAAGAATTTAACACCTTCACTACCCCGGCAATTATGCGCATGCACAATATTTCGTCTGCTTCATTTTTAAACGTCACAGATTCACTTGAGTTTTGGCCAAACAATTGGCCAATTGTCAATCAGTTTGGATCCTGATGAGACGCCGAGTTACTCGGCGTCTCATCCGGATCCAAGCTATTTGAATATTACACTATGGTTGGGGAAAGGCAGTGAAGAGGTTTAACATTTATTCAAATTATTTCATATATATAAGGAATAAGTCAGGGAATTTATCAAAAATTCGTTCTAAGCGAATATTCGTTATATCGGAGTTTGCTATAAGCGTGCACCACTATGATGAGTAAAGCGAAATGATAGGGTTATTACTTTTCTGGTTTAGATTCCGAGTCCTTTTCCGCCATTTCTGTACACCTGCATAATGTGAAATACACAAAAGCGTGAGTAAATATGTGAACCTTTTCGCATAAAACGTGCCTTATTGTGGAGTATACAGTGTCGACCGAGACCAGGGCACCACTTTGCCAGTTTAGTGTCTGATAACGGTCTACACTGTTTCTGTTGATAGCGAATAGAGTATTTTTGATTCTGACCAGTACCAAAAGCGTGTAGAACCTGATCAGACTTCGTATTCAGTAACCTATTCTCAGACTCGAAACCCAAGTATAATGTCTTAACCCTTAGCCTGCTATTCGCGACTAAGGTGATTATTCAAACAGCTTGGATCCAGATCAGACGCCGAGTTACT
>JAULCE010351284.1:0-10331 GCA_032359355.1 Macoma nasuta | reverse complement strand
ATATTAACTACTACATCAATGTTCTTTATATATTCAGGCACAAATTTCATTTGTATCTATAGTTTTCCTATTTTATTCCGAAATTTTGTAATGTCGGTGTAGACGGCATTTTGCTGTTTAAGCGACGTGTACATTACATTCTTACGACTATTTAGCGTAATCATTTAGGTATTTTTCGTAGGGTAGGCTAACTCTTAGTTGTGGATCTTGTAAGGTGTATTTAACATAGCTTGCAATATCTATTTCGTACTTTTGATATATACGTCCTTGCTTTTTCAGTTCTGTGTGGATGTCATTTGACTATCATCTCAAGTTTAAGCTATGTTTTCTGTAGATTGCTTTATGAACAGTCTACTTCCCCTAAAATTAAAACTAAGTAATTTATGTGTCTTACATGAATGGTGCATAAGAGACAAATCCCTTCCATGCAACACGGGGTAGACAGTATATCTATTAGGAAAATTTTGATAAGTATCAAATTACGAACAGATTCAAGTTTCCTGGACACAGTGTATATCCATCAAGCTAAGTTTGCTCAATACATATAATGCTTTATAGTCAGATAATATATTTCCAATTAACGCGTTGCAGTAAATATAACTGGCTTGCTTTGAGTAAATGATTATCTTAATCACTTCTAGATATCATTTCATATAGCGCTACTTTCGGGTCAATTATTTCATCTCTTTTGGAACTCAATGTCTCACATGACATGCCAATGCACATTTTTATGACAAGCCACATAATTAGTTATGTCCCCTTTAACACTTACCTTACTAATATCGGCAATGTTAATATTAACACGGCGTCTGATGCTGATCAAGTGTAAGGGTTAAGAGTAAAGTGTTTGTTAATCATAGTTAAGGCGACACGCACAATGTTCAAATATCAACCAGATGACGTTTTCAACAGCCGACGCTTGTAGAATCTTTGTAAAAATATACTTTTGAAGGGCCGTAAGTATGAACAGAATGTCTTTCGTGCAGGCGAATGACTTTTTTTAGTGTAGACGAATCGTTTACTGGATACTGGTGACATTTTGACGTGCCTTATATTTTTGTGTGTTTTTTCTATTTAGCACTCTATTCAGTGGTAGTTTTGTATGTAGTAAACATACAATTCAATAAACTGAAAATGTAACCACCCACCTAACCACGAATTTCGATGTATCTTTACAACGAAATTTCCTTAAACATCTTCGTTATTACATAATTTCTGATGCCGCACATAAATTGATTAATTTATTATTTGAGCTCCTACCGATTTCGATTTTGAAACTGAATATAACTCTTTGATTACACGGCTGGAGATATGCGATCGTATGTGTAGGCAGGAAGAAGATATTGACTGTTCTAAAGACAACTAAGTTATATCTTGCATGATCTATTTTCTACTTTTGTTACACAGTTGTCCCTAAATAACAGACACTTTACATGTTTAGAAAATCAAACCACGTCAATCCATTAGATATACTGTCTGACGTTTATTTATTAATTGTGGATATGCTATTTGTTAGAGTTATTTCTCTTTTTGGGGGTTTTGCGCTGACTATGATATCGTAAGCGAGATTTGAATTATTTGCGCGTATATATGTCACATGAACCATGTCAAAAATAGTTTTGAAAATAATTTCAGAACAGATTATGTTTTGGAATAGAGAACCATAACAACATGACCTATTTTCAATTTTCAATTAAAAAAACACAAATGAATAAGCTACACAACATTATAACCGTTCACACTAATTGCGCTGTTGAATGCTCGGACGATAGCCTTGACATGAGCTTGTCGCGAAAGTTATAAACACCTACCGTTTGACAGACTTTAACAGTTTTGTTGTAATCGAGCAATGATACGTACAACTTTTAGTGCCGGGACCTTAAATTTGTTTCGATGTAGCCGTTTTTGCTTGTAAACATATATGACTTTAAACAAGAGAATAGATTTATAATATATGTCCAGAGAAGCGAAGCAAGTCCTTGCTAGAGTGCATTTTCAAACAATGGCGGAACGAGTTACTTTTTCGTCACGTGTTATCCTGTTATTTATGTTAATTAGGTTATGAGTTCCCTTATACAGTCCAATTTCAGGCAACTTCGACAGGGCCTGATTGAGCAGGATTGGCACTATTTGTCTTTTGGATATGTTAGATCTGAGGGTTACCTATATCCTCTATCATGTAAAAGCATAAGACAATAGATGTATTATATTCCAAGGCGTGCTATTTTGTCAAACATATAAATGAAGTTAGAGGTAAACCGTATTCTCGTTTAGGCGATTCGATGTGAAATTATGCGATCTGTTTTGGTGCAGACCAGACGCCGCTTAGGGCTCTTCGACATCTGATTACATTTGCAAAAAAATATATTACCGAACAATTTACTGAGACAATTGCTGCAGAAGATAATTGTATGTACACGCAGAATACAATATGCTAAGTGATCAAGTTTTAGACATGTACATCCACAATGTTCATAACTTTGATGTATTTCTAATTGAGAAGACAAAGAAATGTCTTAAAAGATTGCCAGATATTATTGTTAAATACCATTAAAATTAGAAATTGTGCTTCGTGTAAGTCTAGATAATATTCCCATTTCTCGAAAGGAAACATTACAGATAGAATATACCTATATCCTGTTTCCAAAGTACTGTTAGTGCACTTTTATTCTGATAGACTGCCAAAGTATTGAATTTGTTCTTTGCTTCTAGAGGCACAATTTAAGTGTTTTCCTGTACAGGGCAAAATGACAAGTGCAAACGTTTTTGTACTAAAAGGGACACGAAAACGCCAGCTATTTGTCCGGCTTCAGCTTACAGCAAATTCTTCTTTATACGTTTTTGAACATTAAGTTAGTGTTTACGATAAATCCGGTGGGGAGATAACATTAAGTGGGCAAGGCTACCACTAAGCAAGACTCAATCTAAAAGTACGTTCCAAATAACCAATATTCTTTGACAATATGTATATTTCTTTGTGCGATTAAATGTTTTTTTCGTACAAACAATAATTTGTATATATTTTATGTTCTGATCCAAAATGCAAGACTTGAGGCTTGCTCGTGAAGGACACAGTCAATGTTCAAGAGAAGCGCCAACAGTAAAGGGATAAAAGACGAGGTATAATAATACGTTTTCTACAACAAGAAACGAATAAATGTAATTTGAGTCAGAATAAAGGATGCATCTATATTTTTTTTTGCAATCTTGTGAAATTTTATAATTTGACTGTTATAAGATTTGTATGCATGTTTAACCCCTGCACTGTTTGAAGCAATTCTGCGCACTATTCCGTCTGCTTGTTTGTTTTACTTCACAGACTAACTCTCGTCTAACTAAGCTATTTGCATATGACACAATGTTTGATATAATCCGTATGGCACACAGTATCGTTCAAAAGTGTTTACTTGCCTGTGCATGATATCTTTCAGCGGATTTTGTGTCTATGTACCAGTATGTGGTCCTCAATCACAATAAAAAAGGGCATCTCTTCTGAAGCTTCAACATATCTGAAATCAAGCCCTCGAGAAACGATCAAATGTGCGTATGGACTATATGGATTCCCACGGAAATGCCCACGGAAATAAAACACATCTAACTTTAAAGGTAATCCTCTTCTAAGCCGGTAGTCAAATTTTCAAATAATTTGACTCGAAAGTTCTTCAACTTCACAAAATACGAAAGAGTGTTTTGTTATCGTAAAACAATGACTGTCTTCTCAGATGTACCCCTATAATAGTCGACCTTGTGTGTGATCGTGACAATTTGATATTTATACCCAACTACTTGTGGTGGGGGCTACATAGGAATCACCTTGTCCGTCCGTTCACAAAAGTGAATGAGTTACAAGTTTTGTACCAAGCCATCGAAATGTAGTGCACTGTGTGTCACAAAGAGACTCCAAATAACGCGCGTCTGTAGATGTTAGCATAAAAAACGTAACACAAGAAATATCTTAAGCAGGCGGGTCTAAACTTCCCCTCATCTGTTTTAACATAACAACTTTCTGATATGGGATATTCAAAAGTCATTCAAAACGCAAACTTTGCAGTGAATATCCGATATAACTTTAAATTAAATTTCTCCACACATTCACTATTGAGTTTTATACAAACACCTTACACCGCACAGCTGTTATTTCTACATATTTCGTTTTTAAAGACACAATGTCTCGTATATTTGCCGTCTAACTTGATAACATCTCGAACTTTGGTATGTATAGGTTAACAGCTCCGGCGCACAAGAAACGTAGCTAAATTGAAATAATGTCTGAAAAGCGTAATGGAATAACACATTCTTGAAAAAAATTTGATGTAAAGTAAAGGGTGTAAACAGAAAAAACAATGCAACGTGTCTCAGCTATTTCCTCAACAGAAGCCATTTTAGTGCCTCTGTAAATGATGACTATAGAAAATATTGTGAGAAATGGACAGCGAGCAATTTCTCTAATTCCACAAATGATTTCAACTCAATAAAACCATGACATTTTCTTTGGCCTGGATTTTTGTTTCCACAGATACTTTTCAGTCGATAAGTCTGCAAATCGCTTGTAGAGGAAAGGATTGCACGGATTTTTTAAGCATCTTAACCGTTGAAACATCAAACAGTTATCGCTAATGCGCGACTACGTTCTGTTATCGCTGTAAAGGTGAAGCAAAAGTGAAAATAAATTGATGCACACCACAGTAGGTGGGCAAACAAATCAGAAATAAAAGAACCTGTATTTATTGTCGGCCAATTTGATACTCATACCTATTCAAATTGAAAACAAATTGAATATTTTGTATTTTCATTAATAATTGAACTATAAGACCCAAGAAAAGTACTATAACTTATTCAATTAACATTTTTATCACTGTACTAGTGTGTTTTTTATTCGTTTTTGATTCTTCAGTTTCATGATAAGATGTACTGAACTGAGAAAAAGGTCCGTACCCAAATTAGCCTTTTTAGCACTTATAAGGGCATTTACTCTTCTTGTGTCAATGACAACATGCATTGTCAATGTGCCTTCACTTATTGTCCCAAACTTTCATATAAACATATTGTTTTTCTAAGCCTTCCAAACAGTGTCAATCGGCCATGTTTGATAATAAAATATTTAGCGTGGTAAAAACAGCATATCTTAATAATGAATAATATTTATATTTCAGATATGTTTTAATGTCATATTCTTTTGAAAATTAGTAGACACTTGAGGTTAGTTTCATAGAAAACAGATGTATCTCCAAACCCAACTATAAGCCACCCACAAACCCACACTCGCATACACTGTGACATATCTGGGAATGTCCAGGTAAATATTCCGTTATGTTAGTTCTATAAAAGAAATAATCAACAAAGGGCAATAACTAAAACAATATTTATGCTAGAGTTATGGACTTTGTGCACAGCACTTCAACCCATTGCAAGCCACATACACACAAAGTTTGAAATGAATCAGTATAGTAGTATTCAAGTTATGCTATAGACAAATTTTGAAAGAAAATTTCAAGAAGGGCAATTACTCAAACAATAAGTACCCTAGAGTTATAGACCTTATGTACTGCACTTCTACACATTGCAAGCAATATACACACTTAGTTTGAATCATTAATAGGAATATAATAAATGCAGATATTTACATTTTGTTAAACAAGGGAGGACATTAAAACAAGATAAACTCAAAACTTTGATCAGCTTGCATACTTTTCTTTCAAAATATTGATGAAGTATAGCTATGCCCCATCGGAAAAGGTTTAATGAAAAATTAAATTTTATAGTTAAATATGTTTTTATTTAATGTTTTGAAGCTGTCTGTCATTAGATTTGACAAATACGGATTCACGTTACGGCAAACAAAGAGTGTCAAAACAACATCTAATATATTCTAAATTTCTGGATACAAACAACTCCCTTTGTGATATTTACCCATGTGAAAGAAACAAATAGCAGACAATCTTTCCAATATTGGTAATATTTTAGGAACAGTATTTTTTTCATGTGCTAAAAAAGTGATATAACAAGACTTTCAAAAATGAATTTAGCATATAAAAGCACAGCAGCATATCATATATCTGTTATTTTTATAGTGTCCAAACATCTAACTTTCATAATAATATGGATAGAAAAAAAGTTAAATATCGTTTGAAATACATTTTTCAGTTCAGTACATCTTCAGTTTAAGTCTGCTTAAAGTAAAAAACTCCATAAAATGTTCTTTAAAAAACTACAGCATGCGGTAAAAAAAGAGATCATGCGGGGTTTGTTACTACCGGTCCATAGCCTTACAATCAAAGCAGTAAGAAAACAGTTATACTGATCCGGTTTGGTTCCTATTTGGTTTGGATCCTGTTCTCAGTGTTATCACGTACTGCCTTATAGATAAAGTGTAAACCTATTGCACCAGCTTCTTGCTCATGCTCCTTTTTAAATTGAAGACACCCTCGCCCTGTCTTAAGTTCCGTCTAGTCGTTTAAAATGCAATTTATCTAATTTTAAATTACAAAATAGGTTTATGGCCTGTTCAGACTCAAGTGAATGCAGAATCCATGCAATTTCTTAGACAAATGGCGCCGACTCAATTAACATATTTATTGAAATGCTTTCATCTTATATTTTCAATAATAGTTTGCTGAGAGGGACAAACGGTAATCAACGATATAAAATTCAATAGTCTCGAATTTAAAGTTATTAACAACAGCAGGTAATCTGATCAGATTCCAGGGATGTGTCGGTTAATTCATACATTTGTTATTTCCTGCAGTGAGCTTTTGCTGTCCAATTTGATACTCTTATAGTTGTGTTCTTAGAAAGAAATTAAATATTTAATTGAATTGCACTAGTTTTAATTGAATAATACTATTAAGGGATATTGAACAACGATGCGAATTGTGCCTTTGTAACTTTTAAATAATTATAAACTAATGTAAACATTAAACGTACAATTTTGCAGAAGACAAGCTGTATGAACAAGTGTCTACATCCTGTTCAGAGGACTCATTGATCTTGATCTCAACTGTTGGAAATAAGACACCGTTTTTAGTATGGTAAGCATGCAACTCATTGGGCTTATTGATTTAATCATCCTAACACAATAAAACTTAAGGTATTCAATCTGTAAAGGCAAACAAGTCACCAAAAAACTTGACAAAGTAAGCTGTAAAACTGTCAAACAACGGAATCCAAGGTCCAAATTGACAAGTTATATAGTGACAGAAGTTATTCATATTACCTTACCTCCACTGATATTTTGTTTTCATGAGTTATCTCCCCTGAATCTCTCCTGAATCTAAAACTGTATGTTTCTCCATTTTCCTGAGGGGAAGTTTTATGAAATTTGAAACAGAATAATCTAATGCAGCTTTCTACCGAGAGTTTTTCTAGACAATTAAGTAGAAAATAGATCATGCAAGCTTTGTCAAATACACCTTACAAGATCAACATCTAAAAGCTAACTTACTCTGTTGGAGCAAACGAACGAGGAAGCCAAATGGTCGTAAGAATGCAATGCACGAGTCGCTAAAACAGCAAATTGTTACTTCTACACCCATATTACAATCATACAAGGACAAATATCGGCGGAAAAACTATAAATCAAAGTGATTATGCTTAATACTCGTAATAATGTATAGTACAAGTCGCAAAAACAGCAAACTGCTACTTCTACACCGACATTACAATCTTACTAAAATTATATCAAATTGAGATTCTCATAATCACAAAAATTGTATATTCCCCATAAGCTTTAATGTTAACTTGATTACAGACTATTTCCCTACAATGTAATGAAACTTGAAAATAAAACTTCGGTTTTCAAGTTTCAATAAAATACTACCATCCAGTTACAAGATGTAAAGTATGGCTATTTCAGAAACATTAAGTATCAGATGTATATAAGAGAATACAAACGTCAGCGGCTGACACGAATAGCAGCGTGATAAGTGTTAAAGGATATACGTATGACGTTATGCTTGCAAAACATATTTTAGTCGTTTCTAAACAGGAGTTCATCCTTTGAATGCTTAGTATTAATATGAAATTTCTCCCCATTCCGAACGTAATATATACTAATCACTGTGTTGTTCAATAAAACGATATTATTAGTGTTTTCCTCGGGAAAACAATGCATACTCTAGTCAGACGGCTTCTTTTCGGTTTACATTGTTTGTAAAGGATTGATATTCTCTAACTTTCCACTTAAAGAGGTAAATCTGTTATAATTACATCTGAAAAATGATTAGCTTTAGCTACCTTAAAAACCTAAACCCATATTAGTAAACTAAGGTTGTAACATGAGTGTTTGATAGTATTCTGTTTATTCCCCAAGCTGATTTAATATCTTACGATGCAGGCCTTTGCTGTGTCATATAGTTTTAGCCAATGAGTTTCATGAAACATTTACTAATATACACGCAAGATTTGAGTTATCAAATAAAATAGCCTATGTACTTTTAAGCTTAGACCAACTTATTTATATTTTGTTTATCTGACATGTTAAATCAAATGCCCGTTTTATTCACTTGCATTTCCATCTGTATCTATACATAAAACTACATATCCATTTAGTCCTGAATCAATCACATTTGTTTTGATATCATAGTGATTCAACTTGTCAAACACCACGTAGTAATTGCTACGTTAATTATATTTTAAGAAGCTTCCTAAAAATAGGAACGCGTCATCTACAATATATATTTCATGGACCTGTTCTATTATATAAACTATTTGACACTTTATTTTAAGCTGAGGGTTAGCACTAACTGGACTAGTATTGAGGAAATCTAAACTTATGAAATAAATTTAAATTCATGACGATACAAATACTACCTTTTTTGACATAAATATGAAATGCATATGTATTAACCCTCTGTTGCATTCATATGCACATCAATGCATTTTAAAACAGTGTAAAAGTGTATTACCAAGACGAGACGTCTAATTAAACACGAGGTCAGTGGTAAACATAGCTTGTTGTAAGGTAAAGTAAGAGTCTAAAGTGACGTATCTGTACAAGTGTTGACACCAAGTGGTATCTACATCAACAAAACATTATAATGACTCAACTTGTGTGTGCTAACTAAAGATATTTCATTGTTGCTGGTGTGATATTACACAAAACCATACATAACAATAGATAATATAATCATGAAGGAAAGGCAGGCGAACGATTCTCGAGTCCGGTGTTCTTATAACAATATATCAATACTTGACTGTATTCACTTTATCATTCATATTAAAAAAGAAAACCAACCAGTATACACTTCATTCTGAGTAAAATTGTCAGCCAAAACAGTTATTGCATATTTACTTTCATTATTTTAGTGCCAATTTTGTACGTGTCGTTTGCAACTAGCATGCAATCAAAGGTGTTTAATCAAATCAGAAGTTAAATGAATGTTTGAATAAATGTTTTGCATGCATACTACTATATCAACAGCATCATTGCTAAAGTGAACGATCCACGATCATTTTCCGTCTTTCCTAGGCAGCCCTTAACTTGGGATGTAACGGTTGCAAGGGGTAATATACTCCAGTCTAGTGGTGAGATGGTTAAACAAATACCTCTACAGTTGACACCTCTGAACGCTAAATTAATAAAAAAAAATTATGTCAAATAATTTTAAATATAAGTCAGGCACAATGGTTGGTGAATGGTCGGTGAGGGGCCTACTAGAATTGTCTAAATCGTTTTCAAATGACACATGCAGGCATCCCAATCAGCACGTAATATGCTATGATACGGCGGGAGTAAAGATAAACGCCTTAAAGACTAACGCCTTAATCACCAATCACTGATACCCTTCAAAATGTTCTGGAGTCGAATCGGACACCGAATTATTCGGCATCTGATCCGGCTCCGAATTTGTTGACAATGAAAGTAATAAACTTCAAAAACGACCAGAGCATTGTCATTATTTGATAGTGTGTGTATTTTCAAGATGCTTTATGTTTCTCATGTAATTTGCCCTGCTAGCCTTCTATATTTACTTTTTACATACATGTTTCGGTAGCGTTTTAACTGTAAAGAACAACGTTTCTCAAACTGTAGATACGTTTTTATCTCCAAATACTTTATTGGAACTATATTAGAATCATTTATAAACAAAAACATAGAAAAAGAATGTTCCTCGGTAAAGTTCAAACTATTTCATAATTGCCTATTTACACTTTCAAAACAAAATGCCACATCATTATCTGGCTTGGAATGTATGTAGACAGCTATCTTGTAGATAAGCTAAAACTTCTTGAAATTTATATGATGTATAGCTTATCTAACCCTTAGCCTGCTGTTCGCAACTAAGGTGATTATTCAAACAGCTTGGATCCAGATCAGACGCCGAGTAACTGGG
>JAULCE010351173.1:0-10331 GCA_032359355.1 Macoma nasuta | reverse complement strand
TTATCTTATTCTTTATTTATCTCCCTTTTATCAAATGGTAGACAGCACATGCTTCTTTTCTTTAGGTGGGATGAAAAGGCCATATTGTATTTGTTTTAGTACATAATTTATCCTATATCAAAATGTTTGTACATGCCATGGTTGGTACATAAGTTACTAAAACAATTGAGGATTTTACCGTATTCGCTCCGATTCGCAATCGGTTAAACATGGCGTACAAACCGGTTCACAACTCTCAGAAACCACATTATGCGCTTTATAAAGCGCATCATGTGGTTTCTGAGTTATGAACCGCTTCGTACGCCATATTCCTCGAAAACGGCCATAACCTATTCGATACGCCTTCGATTCAGTTCCGGTTCGGTTCCGATTCCGCTTTCAATTTCTAACCCAACCCTCGACACAGTCAAACCGATTCGGTCCCGATTCGATTCGGATTCCATTTTCAATCTTCATTAGTGTTCGTACAGTATGCTTGAAATTAAGCCAAATATGTTATCCACTATACATAAATAAAGTCGAATCAAGCAAACACAAACGATGTAAGAAAAACAAATATGACCCGGGATTTGTTGATTGATGGAAGATCGGATAATCGGACGGAAGGATTCAGGAAGGTCAGAATGACACATGGAACAATGGAATATCATAATGTCGGACGAACGGATGGAAACTGCATGTAAGTGCATTTCGTTAGCGTTTCAATTGGATATTAAATCATTCTCCTCACTGCGTTTCGATAAATTCGACGAGGGTGGTAAACCTTGTGTACGCTGAGAGCGATTCTTTTTAATTTTTCCCAAACTTTCAATATGCAACTGTTTAATGGGTACAAGTTCAAAGCATATTTTATTTCAAATGAAATTATACACCATTCAAGGGGAGCTCGTTACGAATCCAAATGTGCCTGTAAGTAAACTGTGAACATTCTTATCATGTTGATCGTATTGTCGGCTGCTGCAATTGTCGTCTGCTTGATATTTTAACCCTTTGCCTGCCGCTAAAATTGTCGTCTGCTAAAATTGTCGTCTGCTTCAATTTTAAATGTTGTTGGATTTACTTAAAACTTGGTGAAACTATTGTCCGAGTATCAAACAGCTTGGATCCAGATCAGACGCCGAGATACTCGGCGTCTGATCCGGATCCAAGCTGTTTGAATAATCACCTTAGCTAAGGGTTAGAGCGTACCTCCTTCTCTTCTCGTACTTTCAGCCGGAGTTTCTCGTAGACCACGCGAGCACCATGCGCCAGCGGGAACTCAACCGACGCTTCATGGAGTACCTCCCCAAGTACGACATAGAAATCCCCAAGGCGCCATCTTTCCGCACGCTGTCACGTGACTACGTCGACACGGTGGTGGAGCGTCTCACGCAGCCCGCGCGAGAGCGGTTCAACTTCCGGTATCCCTTAAACGACGTCTACAACGACTGGCAGCGTGTGGAGCGAGAGAGAAAGATGAAGCTGAGGGAAGTGTTAGACCAGATGGACGGAAAGCCGTCTTCTACGGACAAGACGAAGAAGAAGAAGAAGAAGAAAAGGAAGACGAAGGATCAGGAAGACGAAAAAGAAGAAGAAAATGAAGAGGAAAAAGATAAAGAGACAGAATCAGAGGACGATGTTATAGCTAACCCTGATGACTAAGTCTAGATTCTATCCTTGTCACGTGGATAACATTGTTGTCTGGTAAAGTGTCGTCTGCGTTCATTTAAGAAATGAACGTCGTCTCGCTGCGGTGTATCGGTATGTGAACATTGCACGCGCCCGTTGCAGTTTACAAACCGATAAAATCCAGCGAGACGACGTTTATTTCTTATATTTATATTTTGAAAAAAAAGGATTTAAGCTTGACATGCGATTTATTCAAAATGTTTTCGGAAATATCAGAGAAAAAGAGAAGTACGACTCTTTGTCACTTAATGGCGAACAACTTGATCGCCTCTCATCGTCAAAACATTCACTTGTCACTGCGCGTTTATCAGTCCTGCTCATTACATAAAATAACCGGTTAGAACCAGTTTCAAAATGAAGGGTTCATTGGAAAATAAACGTCAAATTTTCGCAGAGGTCTATAAAGGGTCGTAACATAGGGAATGTAAATATTTTCAGTTGTGTGTTTTTTTCAGATCTTACAGTGCCAGAGTCTACTTAGTAAATGAACGTCGTCTCGCTGCGGTTTATCGTTTTGTAAACTGCAACGGGGCGTGTGCAAAATATATAAACCCCGAAGGGGTTCGCGTAAAGTTTGCACACGCCCCGTTGCAATTTACAAACCGATAAACCCCAGCAAGACGACGTTCATTTCTTATATTTATATTTGGAAAAAAAAGGATTTAAGCGATTTATTCAAAATGCATTCGGAAATATCAGAGCAAAAGAGAAGTACGACTCTTTGTCACTTAATGGCGAACCCCTTGATCGCCTCTCATCGTCAAAACATTCACCTGTCGCTGCGCGGTTATCAGTCTTGCTCATTACATAAAATAACCGGGTAGAACCAGTTTCAAATTGAAGGGTTCATTGGAAAATAAACGTCAAATTTTCGCATAGGTCTATATAGGGACGTTACATAGGGAATGTAAATATATGTAAATGGCGATTTAGCTGAAGAAAGCTTTTCGCAATGTTACAGCGAGAAAAACGCCATTCTTTACCGTTTTAACGCTAACGCGTTGCTTTTAACCCATTTATAGCTAGCGAATATTTTTTGGATCAGATCAAGCTCCACACTATATGGAGATTGACAGTGAACATTGTCCAACGCGTGAGAGGCTAAAGAATGACACCTCTCCAACTGTGCCACACTTCTTTTGCAACACATGTACATGGCATCGCCTTAACTCACCCTTTTCACCATTTGGACGCCAAATTATAAATTGTTGGCTCTAAATGGTTTTAGATAAAATGTTATAACGAAATAAATAAAATAAAAAATAAAGAAAAATTTCAAAACTAAACTGTGTTGCAAATAAGTCATTGATCAGACGCCGCCTTTTAAGACGACATCTGATCTGTGACTGCACTTTTAGTAATGTCGACTTAAGTCGCCTATGGTGGTGAAAGGGTTGATTCGTTGTTGCATATATACTGATATTTTGCAAACAGTGTAGACCAAGATCAGACAGCGCCATAATTAACATGGTATGCACTGTTGGATCTTCTGGGTCTGAGTCTGCCATTGGGTACGAATGTTTTATATAATCAAATTGTTGATTCTTTTGTGAAAGGATAGAGTATTACTATAAGTATTCATGGGATCAAGGGTTAACCCAATTCTCCACAGGAGCTTCTTTTATCTGGGCCACGTCACGCGAAAAGGGGCACTCGGACATGTCAAACAGTGCAGCCCCAGACCAGCCACCACGTCACTGACGTGGCGGCTGGACAGGGTCTGCACTGTTTGCAATCTTAGAGGACACCCAAATCTACATTAAAATGAATACAAATGGTAAAGCTCGTGACTACATAATGGATAATAGTGCTGAAAAAGAGCTGAGTAAGCGATTTTTGAATATTGTCCGAGTGCCCCTTTTCGCACGACGCTGGCCAAATAGTTGCTGCACTTTCAGAATCGAAAATAATTTAATATACCCTGTTCACACGCCGCAACGAGGTACATGTAGTTCGTACCGATCTACACTGTCTGCCATGTGAAATGTTGCAAACTGGATGCACAAATGTGCTGTACAATTTTTCGACATATATATATTATATATCGTTGGTTTTTTTACTAGATCTACGGCATTACGGTTACATTTTCATGAGCAAATGCTTCGTTTTCTATCTTATTTTTAATACTATTCAAAGAAGAAACTTTCCTTTTGTCTAGATAGGCACCCTTTTTATCAGAAACTACCCTTGTGGTTTAGTCTAAAAATAGCAGGTGTAGTAATGCGTTTAGAGAATGATGCCTTTATCTTCATTTTTAATAGACGATTTTACCTGAAATAAGCATGCAGCGCATTTTATGACTTTATTGGAAATCGTTTTTTAAAATGTACTTATAATAAATAAGTGAATTCTTTAAAAACTTACCAAATTGGAAATATATTTGATCAATATGTTCTGTTTGCTCCATATCGTAAAACGTATCATTATACCAGGTAACTACAACGTAAGGATCCTTTATTTTTACGCCCGGCACAGTCCTGTTTAACGGTGGTGTTTCGTCAATCAAAACTGGCCCAATAATAGATACTTGTGCCAAACCAGCCTTGTTTTCTGCCTTTAAATATATGTAAAATAGTTCAGACGACTCTATACCGGCATGATGCTTGTTGAAATATGTTTTTTTCCCAGTAGATTGATACTGCATCTGAGTTGGGTTTGACACTTCAGATAGGCCTAATCCAATGCCTACGAAATACTCGTTAATTTGACTTCCTGCATCTTCAACATCCCATTTTAGATATATGTGGTCGTTTGGCAAATATATCATTGTCATTTCCTGAGTATATGTTGGCAGAGTGTTGCACATAAAGTCAGACACCTCATCATCTAGCCTTGTCATTTCTGTCGTCGGTACCGTGGCAGGATAGGAATCAGTGTCTGTAATGTTACTGCATTTCTTTGAACAACTTAATGTGTCATTGAGCTTAAGTTTCTTTATGTCCGAGTTTAACAGCCAAATACGGCCATTTAAGCAAATGAGCGTCTCCTGCCATTTTCCATTCTGAATTGTTATATTTGATACTCGTGGTGCATCTAGATCTCTGGTTATACCATCAGAGCAGACAGGTTCAGACATGTCCATGGCGTTATTTAAAGCTACTATAGTTGTGAACATCTTACCAGTGAAATTTGCAGATAGCCGTGTAGAAGATTCTGTATGTGTAGTTTCAACATACGTTAATAAATTATCAACAAATGTTCTGTTGCTCATTTCGCCTTTGTTTAAACAGCGATCTGATAATGCTATTTGATAGTGTTTGATGCCGCTTTCGTGGTCTATAAAGCCATGCCAGTGTACAATGAAACTGTCATCACTTGTGTAGTCATAGTCGGGGCTGCTTTCCGGACCTATAATTAAGTTTAGTAAGTGTGTCAAATCATTTTTTCAGATAAAATAATGCCCAGCATGATATTAAAACAAAAGGTATCGGAATTTGGATCAATAAAGTACACACACTGTGATATACCTAAATGATCATTTCTTAACATGTATTGAAAGGTACCGTCTTGTTAAGAGTTTCAATGTCTGCCTCTTCGTTTAGCCACCCTATAAGAGGCTAGAAGAAAGTAAAGTACGTTTATTGTATTATTTCATATTGTGTATGGTTACCAATGTATGTGTTGACACGGAAACACAGATGAAAGTTCCACGAAATATCAGGCCGTATTATACGGAGTCAGGGAAAATATAACGTGGTTAAATATTGATTTTGTCATGGAACTATGGCGCGCATTTTAGACGCGACAACTGCCGGAACTCTTTTTACAAGCGTCCGACTTAAGACTTGCATGTATTAGTTACTGGATTATGTACATTGTCTTGCGGTCACAAAACGAAATACAAGCATATGTCGTCGATCCCCAGTAGGTATTTGAATGGTCAGGAGCCTCATTACAGGATCTACGTACCAAGTGCAAGGCATGTGCGCCATTTCGTCCTGGGTAGGGTCCAACACATCAACAGAATACATATCTTTGGCTACATATCGCAATCGAATGATAGGAAGAGCTCGAAGGTTCTACTGATCCACAATAAATGCATTTTCCATTTGAACAACACACCGCTGTTTCGAAGGGTCACTATTATATGCGAAGGTGGCGCAGTGGTATAGTGTTTAGACCACGACTCGCAGTACAATTTATTTTATGATGTTATTGGCGTGGTCATTATATCAAATAATTACTGCCGCCTCATCTCATACCTTCGGATATTTGTTGTATTCTAATGAAAGCTTATGAGCGGTGCTTAACCCCTCAATACGACCTACGATTTATTGAATTTCTGCAGGTTAAGCAGAATGAAATACGAGTAGTAATTTACTATATTTCATTTTCAGACAGTTGTAATGGGTATATATGAACAGGTTATTGTATGACAGTTTATATTTTGGATTGGGTTTTATGGTTGTGGACGGATGGCGTCTCGCCTAATTGCTCGTCGTCAGCCCCGCCTACATCAATTCAACCCGACATAAAGTATATACCTATATTCCTACAATAGTCATATACATACCTATATTATCTTTGTGTGTCTGGTTTTGTTGTTGTAAAAATATTCGATCGCAGTTGATTCTATAAATTATCTGCCGAAATAATTAATCCTCCACAAGTTGTTTTTCATTACGCTTAGATATCTAACTTATCTTAGATAGGATTAACCAAACCTGGTACAAATAGCCCGGACACTCGGATCTTGTTTAGAATGCATTAGAAAAAATACCATCAAAACCTAAAATGGTGGGCCATGACATCGAATGACATAAGTATTGAAACAGTGATTATTGGTTCTATATCAGGTATATTGTTTAAATGTAGCAACAATCAGTCTACGATTAAAACAATCCGTAAATTATGTACATGGGAAACAAATTACTCAACAACAATAGGCATTTTAATGGCAGTAGAAATATCATGGATTCATGGATAATTCAAGCGGTCAACCTACCTTCAAACACAACACCCTTTTCAGGCGGAGAATCGTCGACTAGAATATCCAGATGTTCAACGTTTGACAGTAATGCGTTGTTTGTAACTTTGATGGTAAAGAAATAGTTTCGATTATGATCGCCGATATGTTTGTCTGCGGTATTCAAACTGTTCAGTGGGAGGCTGTATTGGTAGAACTCGCACTGCCCCACGTCCGGGCAATAACATTTGCCATTATCTGAGCTGTTGGAGGGACATGCCTGAAATACATACAAGTCACCCATGTAAAAAATCTGCATATCGATAGATCTACTGCAAAAAGATTACAAACATCGATTAACAAATAATCATTTATTAATTAATTTTACAACTGGAAACAATAATATTTGGTTAGATACAAATACACTTAAACAGATGCATGCTCTAAGTTCAGGATTTAATATGAGTGTAGATGTTAAAATCGCACGTATGCTTAGATTGTTGGGACATGTAATAAATAGAGGCCATAGTAATTTATGAGAACTGAATTCAGCGAGGTATTAGATTCACCGATATTAACGATACTATAATTCAGGCAAAGCCAAAACAAAACGTGGCATATATTGATTAATGTTATACTCACTTTACGTTTGACTCCAAGAATTCCATTGAGTAGCTCTGTACCTGAATCAGATGTCCCGAATGACCACCGTACTTCCCTGATGCCACTGTGAGGATCGATAGCTTCAAAGTTAAGCTTCATCTCCGATAGATCAGTGCTGTCGTGAACAAACAATCTATGCACACCGTGTTTAACCAGCCATATGTTGTTAATATGGGGAACAGACCTGTCAATATGCACTGTTTTGTTTTCCGAATAACTGTTGTTAGCAATGTCCGTTGCTCTTATATTCAGTGAATATGTTTCGCCATCATTCAAATTGAAACTGTGACAGTAATGTTGGAGTAAGAACTGAGGAATGTACACTTCAGATGACATGTTTCTATTATTGAGAGACCATGAAAATTTGAAGCTTATGATACCATCAACATTCGGCGTGCCTGATATTGGTAGAATTCCTGTTTGTTGATCATATTTACCTTTGACGAGCCCACTGGGATCTGGTTCAATACGACTCAATAGTTGATTATCTAGATAAAATTTGTTGTAAAAATGACTTGTCCAGTTAAGGCAAATATCATGATGATGAATTTGCCACATGTAATTTGTGGACCGTGATGCCGATTCCACAAAGAATGGTTTATCTTGTGCCGGTTCGATTTTTGAAGTTTTGTCGTACAGAACGAACCTCCTACTACGTTTCGTGTTGTCTGCAACATCCTTTACTTCCACATATATTGCGTATAACTTCGGAATACCTGAAGTTAAATTAAGAACAATTGGATCAGATTGGCGTTTAACCTTTATCGAGTATAAGCTGTCTGTATTGACTTTCAACACCTTGTTTGAAGCAGTAACTTCATGGAGTGTGATTTCGTATGATTCTATAGAGGAAGCGTGACTGGAATTTCCTCCTGATGGAATAGGATCTGTCCAACCTTTAAGCTCTACCGATATCAGGTCGGATCGTGTTATACGTTTGGGTAATTGTAAAGGATCAAAGGAGCATGTTCCGATGGCCTGGCAGTGCTCTGGACTGACACTGTCATATCTGTAACACAGTCTCCTTGTCACAGTTGTTTTCGTGTAAGGAACAGGTGCTGAAGGAGTGTGTGATGTCTGTTGTTGCAGATCAATGCTTTCAAGATATCCACCACCCTTGGCTTCGTATTTGATGCACAACCTGAAAAATGTCATTACACCCTTTAATAGTGAAGTGTCAGTTAAGCAAGTTTTGCTTATACTAGGCCATCTAGTCTCGAATACCAAACCATCATCAATTATAGGTACACACCCGTAAATGCAACTTCAGAATTGCTAATTGCCGCTTATTTGGCTATGGGAACATTCGTCCGACTTTGTCAAAATCAACATAACTGCTATCTAAACTAATGTGTCAGCGAAAAAACTATACCCTTCAACATATGGTTACCTTTATCCTGGCGGAGTGGCAGCGAATGTAGCCTTGGATAATGATGACGGCTTTCGAGAATGCTAAATTACACTTTTCGGAGTTTGAAATGCTTATATACAAAGCAATTTACCCTTGGCCAACGGTAAAAGTGTAATACTATCCATTTAATTATCATGTTTATTTTGTTAACGTGAAAGAGTGATATTGACTGTTACATCAACGAATGGAGATCCAGAGGCTACAGTGTATTAATTATGTTCTATACTCTAATTCAAGGTAAGAGTGCAATAGACAACTGAGTAAAGTCAAATTCCGTACAATAAATTGGAACTACCTTTGTTTACATTAAAAATCTGCAACTAACATTCTCGTGCATCCTATGATATTTCATTGTTTTAGTAAGAAACTCAAACATGCAACGCCCTTTTTACTTAAACAAGGCATGTGTCGTCTAATTTTAAGGTTACAACAATTTCAATTTTAATTGTTTAACTTTTTAAAAAGAAATTGGTTCTTAAAATATTTTTTTATTAGTATCACTCTTCAGTGCCAGAAGCAATACGTTTCATGAGATATACAATAAAATAAAAAACCTCCAGGATTATTTCATTAATTTATAAATCGATTAAACATCGATTTTTTCATTTCGTTAAGTTAGAACACTTTCAATGTTCTGGTTCGAGTGAAATATCGAGATACGTATGTTTATCGCTAGTTAGGGAGACAACTCGACATGTATGTAATTAAAATACTGGTCGTCTCTCTACTGAGTATCAGCGTTAATTGTATATTTTATATTCTGCATGGTTAGCATGCATGTGTTAAACTGGAAATCACGCATAAAAGTTCCACGACAATATCAGGCCATATTGTACAGTCTAGGAAAATATCACCTTTTTCAAGCGCCGATATTGTCGTGGAACTTTTGCCCACTACCGTAACTCTTCTTACAAGCGTCCAATTAAACACATAGTCAGTCAAAGTTATCAAATATTGGCTAATGTACAATGTCGTACGGTCATAAAACTAAATATAAATATATATCGCCGACCCGCAGTAAATGTTTGACTGATCAGATTGTAGTGAGATTTTCGATTTTGTTTGACAAAGTTCAAGGCATGTGTGTCATTTCGATCTGGGTAGGGTCGGAGAAATCAACATCCGTTGTGTTTTTGAGGGGGAAAATTGATACTTGTTTAGTCACTTCTACCTTTCCTTGGCTACATAACTCAAACGAAGAATATGGAGAGCTAGAATATTCGCATCTGATCCACGGTAAACTGCATTTTTTATTTCGAATCGTGGGCCGCGACAACTAACCGTCGTTTCGAAGGTCGTTATTGTATACAAGTCTGACGCAGTATTGTCGATTTTAGACCACAAATTCTTTAAAGACGTAGAGTATTGTCATTATTGTATTATACTCCGCATATTGTTGTATTAAACTCCGCATCGTCTCATACAATCATATATTTGTAGCACCTTAATGGTAACTTACTAGCGGGGCAAAATCCAAACATTGTATTTATTTGCATCGAGTTTCTGCGGATTAAACAGCAAGGAATAGTATTCACTGAATGCATTGAGTCAAATTATTATTTACTTTAATCCGTTTTCAGTCCGTTGGAATGAAAATATGATACTATGTAATAAAAAAGATTGTTATTTGAAAATCGGTAAATATTTTGATGCTGGTTATATTGTTGAGGGCGAATGACGACT
>JAULCE010351062.1:0-10331 GCA_032359355.1 Macoma nasuta | reverse complement strand
TTATCATTAATATAAAATTGATATTATTATAATATTTATATTATTATTGCACTATTTGCAACAGCGCATTTATGCGATTTCGGCGGTTAAAGGGTTAATAGGGCAATACTAATGTTGATTTGAAGGTGGGATTGTCTCCCTTCTACTGGTCAAGTAGTTTATTTCAATTTAGCACATTGCTAACGATGTACTGTATTTTACCTTAGCATTCTATGGAAAAATGTTGTCTGTGCTAAAAACGTCTGATTCATTTTAACCATAGTCCGATGTTCTACGAATTGGGCGAACCAATTGTTTGAGTGTCAAACAGCTTGAAACCAGCCTCTGCGTGGGATTTGATGAAAACTTTTTTGAATTATCAACATATGCTTATGTAATATGATAAGAAATATCGAATTTTATTTTTTATATAAAATGCAAGAAGGAAGGTATTAAAACAAATAGTTTCTTCGGCCCACTGCTTGTAATCTATTTGAAGAACAATCCACACGAGAAACATATGTACACGTTGACAAGGAAGACACTTATTGAAAGACAAATGTCAGATTTACGATAATAATTAATAATGTCATCTGTAAACTTAGCGCTTTCGGCGTCAAATTAAAAAGTGTCGATTGGGTCTACTTTAAGATAAAATGTTTTAAAGAAATAATCAAAGAGACAATTAAACAAATTTTGTCTTTACTGAAAATGTTTACACGGGAGAGACATGTGTTGCTTAACGTGCAGTCCCGGATCAGACGCCGTCTTTTCAGGTGGCGTCTAATATGGGACTGCATGTTTGCAACGGCGCATTTATGCGATTCCGGTGGTGAAAGGAGTGTCGGTGTAGTATTTAACACATATATTTACGATTCCTAATTTCAATGGGATTGACATGTGCTTGTTTTTTGTCTGTGGGTTCCTGTACTTCCCACACTATTGGTGGGCTTTCAGATGTGGACTTCGTAAGGTATATTTGGCATAGCCTGCATTACATATATTCTACTTTTAGTAATGTTGGTGTTTAAAACCTGTTTTTGTTGCTTTCAAACACTTTAATTTTATGCAAAATGACACTGCTTATATCATTGTTTATATTGTATTGATCGTGTCTGTAACCCACTTTTTACTCTGTTTGCAGAACATTCCAAAATAGAAGCATCTGGTTACAAGGAATAATATCTCATTGGAGGACACTTGCCTGGCTGCTTTGAAATAATATAGTCACGCTTGCTTTGACGACTTTGAAAGAATTGTCTCCCTTCGACTGGTCGGTTCGCTATGTCAGAGAAAGCACATAATATACAAATCCAAGTATGTCACATACGATTATTAAAGCGATATTATTAAAATAAAATCTGTCTAAACCGGAAACTTAGTATAAAAAAGGATGTGTTGTAAGCAGGTGTTTGCCTAATGCTTAATGCAGGCTAAATGTAATGCTGAATGCTCTCATAGAAGCTTTCAGCATTAACTTCTGCATGTATTTTTGACAATCTTGTCTAGACGAAATAAACGGCACGCTATGCAACATGACACTTCTGATACCATTTTCGTTTCTTTTGTTATTTTTTTCTTTATCGTACTGTTCATACTATATTTGCAGACTGCACTATGTGAAAAGTATCTTATTGAAAGATACTTACCAAATCAAATTACGTATTATAGATTATTTGTGTATTTGTTATTTCCTGGGAATAATGGAGAACAGGCCCGTTTGGCCGTCTTCATTATGTTTCTGAAATGGACACATGCAACCAAAAATAAAGCTGCAATATCATTTACTATAAAATAAATCGAAACATCACGTTTTCCGGTGGAACAAAACCCCGAATATAATAAGAATAAAACCAAGTTTCCTAAAATATATCTGAGAGTTTATGGATGGGAACAGTCACAGATGTATTTTGATATAGTTTAGACTGAATGTTGGATTTTCAAAAAAAGTTTTAAGGTCACTTGTAACGGATGCATCAAAGGTTTAGACAATGTGCCTCTCAACCTGATTATTTAGAACTATATTGTTTAGTTAAATCAGTTCTGCAGCCTTTATAATTTTAGCTACACTAATGTCCTAAAGTGGCCGAGTAAAAAGCGTAAAGTGGCATATTTTTATACAAATTCACATGTTTTTGTTGGTCAACTTTGTTTGTTTTATTTAATGGCTTCATAACATCCATATATATCCTTTGGAAGACTATAACGTAAAAATACGTGATTGTAGTAACCTTTGCAAACAGCTTAGATCTTGATCAGACGCCGAGTAATTCGGCGTCTGATCAATTTCCAAGCTTTGTGACATTACGATTGAACTAAATATACCAAAGAAAGATAAATTAATGTATTTAAATAAAAGCAGACGACAAAAAATGCAGACGAAAATATTGCAGACGACAATTTTCAGTCTTTCAAAGGATATGGGTAAGAGCTTGTATTAAGACGACCGTAGTGAGTTTTGCAAAACGTTTACCTTATATAACCGCAATATGATTCTTACGTCCACAAAGTTACGTTTCTTATATTAACCATGCAAGTATGTAGTAGTAACTGTGTTTGGAAGTGAAAAACTGTTTAATAACTATTTAGGATCTAAACTGTGTAATACTTGTGATACAATTATCGCGTCTGGTTTAGGATAAGATCTGTTTCGGACGGTGTATGAATGCAAACAACTATTGATGAATAAGTGGGTAGCAAACCGTATGTACGTGACGGCTTGGTCTAAGTCTTCGCTGTTTGCAATTCCGTATGGTTATCACAGACAAATCAAACAGCAGCGCTCGTAACGCGCACGTGTGTTTCATTTGAAATGTTGAGCTAGTGTGCACTTGCATTAATGCGAACCAAAATATCAGGTAACGATATCGCTGTTTACAAGTGTGTCAAGGATCTTAAGCGCGCGTTGTCACGCAGCCAAAAATGTGTCTCAAAACGTCTGGTATTTTTAATCTAACTCATTCAAGACTACGTTCGGTTAAGTTTTACAAATAGTTGACAATTTGAAACCGAACCGGATGAGAAATTATATCTGCATTTGGGCTAATTAAATCTACGACCAAGCATACTACTATATACTAAACACGTTGCGACAATACAAGCTCCCTTGATGATTTTCAAACGTAAACAAACTTTAAATGTATATAATGTACCCACGTACTGTTGACCTACAAACAGTTTCATAACAAACCGACGTACTACAGGTTTATATCTTTTGCGTTCTTCAAAAGCTAACACTTCACGGTTAATGATATATTTTGGCCATAGCAATTTCCAAATTGAAAAACTATACTCGTATATAGCATTAATACACGTTGACCTACACACTGTTTGGCAATATAATGTTTTATCAAATATCCGTGCACGTAATCATATGGCACGGTCGTGCATATAATATGCAAATGACGTCGTCTTGATGACGTTATCATAAACGACGTTGACGTTTTAGCGCTAAATATAGGGCAGTGGTACTGCAGAAATTCCTTTTTTCAATTAAAATGCCTTACGAATGTGTATGTGATAAAGACGATATCAAATTCGTGTGCGTTAAGTATTGGATTTATTAAGATCGTTGTATAAAATTATATTTTATCCAATTCGTTCAATAAACTCAATACAAAACACACACGCATTTAATATCCTCTGTGTACTATATATTGACATAATTGTGAATTATACGGTGATCAAATTAAATTCGAACTACAGGTACATGTATTTGGAACGTATTATGAATCTCTGTTTTGGGTTCAGAATTGAGTTTCGAATAAGGTAAACAATTAAAATTCTTATATAAACATAGTTCAATTGCTCCAGATAACGTGCGTTTTTAAATACTAAAATCCTCATTTATTCACCGAACCCTACCGAGCTACTAGGGTTTGGTGATGAAATAAATAAATTATGTCAAAAAATGTGTTCTGTACTCATGCTTATCTGGAGCGCTGGAGTTCGGAAAAAATAAATTCAGCTGTATTTTAAAACATCCATGTAGTAGTTGTGTTATGGTCATTAAATAGTATAAAATAGCTCACGCTAGACCGGAAAAGTGAGCCATAAATATTGTAGACTGCAATAAGAAATATCTCCTAACCTTTTCTTTAAGCCGTACATCTAAAACTTGACAATACCTATACTTGGAATACCTTCGCCATCAACCCTTATAGTGCTGGACACGAGTTTATATACCTTTTGCAAACAGTGTAGACCCAGATCAGAGGGCTCCTAGAGGGGCTACACTGTTTGTCGTATTTTCATATTGTTGCAAGAATGTCAAAATGAATTAGTCGAAAATCAAAATTGGAACATTTCATTTTAAAATTCAGCGCTATAAGGGTTAAATTAAAGTGCATATCAATGTCAGTGGAGACCTATACCAATTAAATCATATTAATTCAGTGACGACGGCCATTTTTCCACACTAAATAATGCATTTTTGAAAGAGCTTTGATATTGACATTTATATTCTCGGCGGGAGTGAAATGAATCAGAGCAATGATGCCACGTGATGAAGTCACGTGGCACCGATTGTATATATCCAGTGGATTAGAATATCCAGGTTTCGTTTAAACCCTGTCCTCAACAAAAGAAGCACATTTTAGCGCCACTGTAACTGATTGTTATTGAAAACACTACAGGCAATTAAACATTTGCTCCTACGATTATATCAATAAAATTAAAAAAAAAAAGGATTATTTTTGGGCCTAGATTTTCATAATTTTCATCACATTATCTTAGCCCGGATTCGTGTAAAATACCATGTGGAGGAAAGGGTTAACTCTTTCAGCGCCAATGACGCCTTAAAGCGAGATTGCAAAAAAGGGCAATCCCAGATCAGCCGCCGCCTTTCCCAGGCGGCGACTGATCAGGGACTTTAACATTTGTCATATAAACAAATATTATCGTAGAGGTATCGGAAAATATAAATAATTTCCTATTAGTTTCTTAATAAATATTAATTCTGTAACTTCTCGCAGACGACAGTTTCAAAAAAAAAAATTGTCGTATGCAATACGTGTAAGAAATCTAACAGGATCACAGATAAGGTGTGGATTAGAAAATCGTATATTCTTATTCCGTCACCAAACTAAAGGTTTTGATAAGTCATTATAACGGTCTTAAAAAGACAATTCTTAACAATCGTCACTATGTAGAGGTTGGTAGTGTCATTTAAAATATCTTGCGATAAACGGTCGCATGTCTTGGACCCTGGTATTTTTCACACACAAAATTGTTAAAAAAACACATACTTCTAGATGCACATAGCAAGGTAAAACAATATTCAAAACAACAGTTATATAACATACACTAGTTGGAAAGATAAACGAAATTACGGGTTCTATTTGTCTAAAGAATTGCAGTGCCCTGTGTTTAACGCATACGCTTGTTGCAACCATAAACTCAAGTTTATGGCCGAATTTGATAACTTTATGACAGGTTACTAGCTTTATGATCTTTGATAAGTTTATGGTTGCAACATACGCTGCTGCCATTGTATAGTATTCTACATATCAATTAGTATAAATACAATATTTCAAACTTACTTTTTAAAAACAAACACAAATTATTTACAAATCGAGGTCACGCTACAAGGTTTGATTAAGAAACGACGATTGAAATAAGTGGTCACGCCAACGGATGTGTATACATGTTGCCAAAAACGTATAATTTGCGTTCGCATATATGGGACACTTCACACTTGAACAACTTAATTTGGTTATATGTATCAGTACAGCTAATGCAAAGTACAAAGGTGTCAAGTGTGGACAAGGTCCGGGCATGTGACTATCATACGACAAATGCAATGCTGCCTGCTGCAAAAATAAACTAGGCATTAGGTTACTTTTGAGGTGGCCTTACAGTGAGTCTCCCTAAAAGCTATGGTGTGTTTTTATATGTTTTGCAGCGCTCCAGATAGGCATGTGTACAGAACCCATTTTTTGACATAATTTCTTTATTTATTCACTTAACCCTATCGAGCTACCACTCATTAGAATCGTCTTGAAAATACGATTCTAACAAGTGGTAAATCTATAGTGTTTGGTGAAGAAATAGGGATTTTAGATTTTTAAATACGCACGTTATCTGTCGCACTGGTTTCGTGAAATGAAATGATTGATAAACACCTACAATGGATACATATAATAATTTAGTAGAAGTTGATGTCAATTGTTTTAGTATTTGTGAAATAAAAAGTATTTCTCTTGAATACTTTTAATATTTTGTATCGACATTAGACCACCTTTACATTATCTATAGCGGCAATTTCCTTGTAGAGGTTATCTCAATTTATAATCGCACAATTTAAAAAATGTTTGCCAGATCAACTGAATACTTATCGCGGCATCTCGGTCGTTTCGATTTTTAGGGACACTCTCGAGTGTTCCTATACATATTGCGAAAATTCGTCCTCAACCTAAGGCGCTTCTTAGCATTTGACAGCGGACATTTCAATTGTTTGAGATGATATCACGGAATCATTTTCTCTGCAGAACAATGGTTATCACCTTTCTTTGTTTAGCATTTAAATGTGGATACACCATAACACGAGAATGGCACTATCTTGAGATAAGGTGTTGTTCGCTCTTTTCTTCAGTCGTATGAAAATATTGCTCTTGACTGTTAGGCCTAATAGTAGCGTGTTTGTTTTTTTTGCATTTCGCATTTGCCAAAGAAGAACGCTACTATTCGTGCACTTTTTCAACAATTGTTAGAATGCGCGCCAGTTAAAATTAGTATTTCTATGACGTTTAAAAACCAAATTGAATGAGCGAGAACAAGAGAATGGCATTTATTAAAGGATTACTTTCGACTATGTTGTGCTACTTGTTAGAAATTTGCAACAACTAAAGAAGCTCGTAACACGAGCTGCTATTAAAACAATGGTGGTAACAGACCATATATGCCTCGCCCTTCACGTGCCTGCCATATAAATAGCTGCACTGTTGTCATATAGCCTGTGTTACTGTGAACTGGTGTTCCACAAATGTACCAAGTTACTTGAGATTCCTTTGTTACAGCCCGGACAATCCTTTTTAGTCTCAAATTGGACATTTGACCTCGATTTCTGACCTTTACCTTGTAGATAAGGACTATGTTTATTATTATATTATATTATATATTATATTATTATTATATGCGACATATCATCACATGACAGTGAACAATTGTGCATATCATTTCAAAATACTTCAACCAGCAAATAATGTACAGCCCGGACAAGGTCGGACGGGCGCACGAACGAACTGACGAACGAACAGACGCACACACATATTTTCAACAGACATTTAGACGACTATGTCTCGTTAATACATTTATCATGGCTAAGGTACCATCTACTTCATACATAGTAAACTTTATTCATCAATACTTTGTCGTTCTATACACATCAATTTAAATGTATATAGCAATGCAATTAATATATATATATATATATATATAAAGCAATGCAATCTTAGAGTACCCAGGGATTTGTAATGAGTACGTTACACTGTACATGCCCCATCCCGTACTGACTGTGCTTAAGTCAAAAGCATTGTATAGATGGGGAATATATGAATTATATTTACCTCAGGAAACCAGTCTTTGCGCCCAGTCAGGTTTTGGACGAGGACTAACGTGAAGCTTATGCAAACAACGGTCAAGACAATGACGAACCCGATTATGGCCAACCTGGTCAAAAATATCTTCAACTGCCGGGCTGACTTTAGAGCTTCCTCGGTCTGTTTATGAAGCCATTGATAATCGTTAGTCAATATGTCTATCCTATGGTAACATTCAGTATAATGGCCTAAGCAAACTTCACAACACATTGACCTGTTTTTTTCATTTTCAGGAAATTTAATTTTGTAAATTTCATCTGAGACCACCTCTGCAGAGTCTCCGTAGTTTTCCTCTGATTTGTCAATGACAATCTTGTCTACGTTTACCGCTAAGGAATTCCTTGTGTTCTCATCGTTATCAACACTTATGTTTGGTTTGATAGAGTGATCTGACTGCATTATAAACTTGGACCAGGAGCTGAAAAGAAAGAAATTATACATAAATGTTGAAAAGAATGAAACATGAACGTCATAATTTGTTTAACAATTAAGCCCTTAAATCCCATTTATACGATTTCGTGAAAGTAAATAAATAAAACAGTGTACGTGTGATTTAAATGCAGAAACATCAGGAACACACACACACATACCAGGCTAATTAATGAGTAATACGTAAGTGTAAAGTATAACGTCATCAGCTGTACTTATGCCGTTTCGGGCGGCCTGATGGTATGTATGTGGCATATAGGTCTACTAGCGACTATAAACTTGTGCTAGAAAAGTATTAATACTATTACAACGGCTCGTCCAGTTAAACACTCATGAACCGCTAAAAACTATTTGATAAACATTACTTGACATATTGGTTAATGGATTGCAGCATGTGTAGTCTAAGGACATAAAGTAATAAGACAAATAAAAAATATATCATTTCTGTCAAAGTTGTGGAGGTCTATTTATAAACAGTAGTTTTTACTTGGCGCGCCTCATAGTTAATTAAATACAAATTAATCGGTACTCTTTTTAGCTCGACTTTTCAAAGACAATAGTAGCTATCCTTCTCGCCTCGGCGTCGGCGTCGGCATCTACGTATGCCTCACACCTTGGTAAAGATTTTCGTATCAGTTCACCTTTTCTCATAACCATAACAGATGTTTCTTTTAAAATTGTCATGCTTGCTCGCCATCATTGCCTCCATCAACAGACAAGAGTACATAACTCTGGATTCGGATTTGACTGAACTATGCACCTTGTTGGACTTACAGCGCTGTTCTCTGCTTTGTCTTGTTTTTTCGTAGAACAAATCATTGAATACACTGTTGAACTTAGTCGAGAGTGTAATTTGAATTGCAACTACTTTTGTAAAGTTCAACTGTCAAGAGCTGTCAAAACTGTTACAATGCGGCAGCGGTTAGTAAAACACATACATTGACTTCAATCTTCACACTAATAGGACACCGTTGTTGAGACTAAATTAAATATTATGTTCTGTATTTTACCTGCAATGCTTTGTGAATTCGCATTGATTGAATAAAACATATTTAAGTTTATAAAAGTGTTAAGTTGTAACGAATAAACCTACTAACTGTTTAAAAACTCAAAGTTGAGACAGCTTCACACATGAATGACCTGTCACGAAATGTGTAAACTTACTTACGGTATAACCAGTGAAGAACCAGACCTATATATCAGCTTTCAGTATGTGCCTTATGTGGCCCGTTTTAATGAGCAATAAAAACATACATAATTTATCATAACATTCAGAATATACTCAAATCGTTCAGATCTATTCTAGATTTCAGAGGCGGTGTGTCAAATACGCAGTGGCTTGATCTTGATGGACACATTTTGCAAAGCAGTACTTTTATATTTGTCAAAGTGTGACACGCTATATATCATTTAATCCTTTGATGCCAATTGTTTTTTTAAATGTAGGTTCTCACTGATTTGGAATCAAAAAGTTGAAGGGCGAAAGGGTAAATTTTACGAAATATATGTCTGTACTAATCAATTTACTGTTCTAAGAAACAATTATAGTATTTCCATAAAAAAATTTTTTGGTGTTCAATAGACCGCAAATCAAAATAAATACATTCATTTACGCCGTGACAGAAACAGCATGGATCCTGGGCGTTATTTAGCCGGTTCAGACGCTAAGTATCTATTTTTTTGCAATTCCATACTCCAATTCCATGAAACCTGTTATCGCAGATCATTTCATGCTACGGGCATTTCGATAATTTCTTCTTTGCAAACAATGTGTACCCTGATGTGACGCCGAGTTATATGGATACAATTTTTTTTACATTTTGTGGTTATGTTTACAAAACGGTATGGCGGAAAGATCTGCAGACGACAATTTGTTTTAGTGATAAATGTTCAAACTTTGTTTATCAATGTTTGCATCGCATTGCTGAACATTAGACCCCGGGGGTTACGCTAAAGCATAGTGACTGGTCTAAGCACACTCTTATAGATCTGTCAAATACTTGATAGTGTCAATTCCACTTAACAAACATGTACACTGTACTATTGTATTGTCTTAAATTTTATTGCTACGGCATGAAAACATGATATGTGACTACGGCTGACGAATACCGATACGCTCGGCAAAGTTCGTAGCTTACTCGTAATATTCCGTTGAACTTCTTTTGATTTGAAATATAGGGCGTAAAAACGAAAAGAGTGTGATTCCGGTTACCCAAAAAATGTCTGTTCCGCGACGGCCAACATTATATTTTTCTCCTACGAGATTCCAGAAATTACAATTTTGCGAGTGAAAAATTTTCGCCCAATTTTCACTCTGTTCCGTCT
>JAULCE010351061.1:0-17564 GCA_032359355.1 Macoma nasuta | reverse complement strand
TGCACGAGTAAAAGGGAGTCACGAATATTTTTTTACGGTTTTTGAGGGAAAATATGACTTTAACAGCAGTATGCCACACGTAAGCAAAACAACATGACAATGCAGCCAGACGATAGAAAGCCATCTGGACTATTGTTACGTCTGATGTTGGCCCACAAATGGTGTACTGTTTAGCTTTTTGGCATTTACCTGTACTTTTTCATGAAAACGCAAATGTTCCCGATTCCACACACAAACGTTATCAAACTGGCAATCACATTGGCAGCTGTATACGAAAATAAACTTGTTTTATTACCCATAACCTCATATGCAATTTATAGACATATCCAATAAGAAACCCTCTAATAGTATACAAAATATCTGGGAGAAAGGAAACTGTCAATGTTGAATGATTTTTAAAACAATATATTGATAACAAAAAGCATTTGCTTATTACTTTCACGTGGTATGATAATAATACTTTCACAAATTTAATAATAATTTACAGTTTTTGCAAAAATAATTTTCCAGTCTGAAATTTCATATAATGTAAAGACTAACTTACCCTTTGCATGATAACAATTGTTCTACAAATTCAACGATCATTTGTGTGAATATTTTAAGATATTTATTTTTTCCAGCCAACCTTTTGAAGACATAGAATCTGGGTGTCAAACAGTTTGCCTCATTCATAAATCTTTTCCGATTTGTTTAATCTATGAAGGAACACTTTTGTGAGTTTTAAAAAGCTGAAATTTGGATCAGACGTGGATTAATCGACATCATCTTAGGATCTAAGCTGTTTATTATTATCGTGAGTAAACACAATCAATCCTTAGAAGCGGGCTAAGGGTTAAAATTAAAACAGTGTATTGTTGAATTGAAAAGGTGTAAAGAATACATTTTAAATTGGGTTCTAATTTTAAATAGGTGATGGCTGCTCTTGGACTGTACTTGTATTGGAACCATGTGGGAAGCATACGATTTGATTTCGTTATTTATCTGCCTATCTCTGCTGTGTGATAAATGGAAGCTATGAAAACAAACTTTTTTTATTTAAACAATTGAAGCAAGCAAGAGTTACATCGGAATGATATCTTTCAGACATATTGGACCGCAGAATAAATATCTTACCAACTATAGAGATATAAAACCAAGCAATACTTGCCTGTTATTAAATCCTTGAACGGCTCAATCCAAACTGTGGCTTTTGCAATCGATTCCATATACTGTGCACAGTACAGTCCAACCTATAGCAATATTATGTTAGACTTATCCACAAGGAGACAACCTGATAAAAAGGATGGATATCTAGGCAAACGGATAACGCTATCTTTGAATTCTTTTGAAAACTATGTAGGAAATAGAGTATTTGCTTGTTGTGTCAGTAAAGTCTCCATTTCCCTCAGTGTTTTTAATAATCATCTGCTATAGAGGCATGGAAAGGCGCATATTTGGAGTAAAATGTTGATCACCAATTTTGTAGTCGCCTCAAACTTTCATGTGTTCGTTTTTTACACTCGTCTGATACACTCATTATTTGGAGAAACTGTGAATACAACTATTTGAGATCGGTCTATTAGTGTGGAAGTTTAAGAGCGGAAGGAATAAGGCTTTGAACAGGTTCTTGACCTTGGTTGCTGGGATTTGTCTAATGCATGTTACACACTGTCTGGTCGTGGTGAATATATGTGTAAAATCATTTTAAATATGTCTTGATTAGAGACATATTAATGCAGACACATATTTAACCTTAATAGTATTGGGCGTTTAAGCATCAGTCTTGCACGAGACCCTTCATCTTGTTAAGGTTAGCGTGTGTGTAAAATGATTTGAGAAACGGTAAATACCTGAATGGAATACCAATTTGACCACCAACTTTGACATTGACCTTGGTTGAAAGGGCATGTGTCTTGCAAATGACATTTATGCTGTTTATGGTAAGTATATATGTAAAGTTAGTTCAACATAATTCAAGAAGTTATTATCGGAAACGAATTCTACATTTGCCTCTTTATTGTGACATTGTCCTTGGTTGTAGGGACACGTGTCCTGTACATGACTAAATGTCTTTTCCTAATAAATACGCATGAAAACTGTATGCGATTCGGTGCGTTATTTAAAAGGTATAGTGCAGATTGAATTTGATCGTGTCATCTGACTGTGACCTTGGCCTTAGTTGAAGGTTCATGGTATAACGTGCAACTAAGGCCAAGGTCAGTGCATAGTGAATGCATGTGTACCACTATTTTTGAATATGTCTGTTAAACAGTGGAAACGAATTTGACCTTGACCTATCTTTGTTGCATTGACATTTGTTGTAGATGCATGGTTATTGCACTAGCATCGTCTGGCCAATAGGAACATGTGTGTGAAACTATTACATACTATCAATTAGTTTCAGGTTACAAATTCAGTTTTAACGGAATATATCAATGTATTATCAGTGAGTTAAACATTTAATACATATACTTAAGGTTTGATTGTATTATTGTATCTTTTTACTGAAATTCAGCAATTTTTTTTTTTTGTGCAGTGAGACTGAGGAAAGACACTAGGATGTATACTCTATGTGCAGAGAAATGTGAAGGTGAACTGCTGTACACGTATGTATAATAACTGGACTGGCCAGTTTGTGGCAATTATTGACTAGCGGTTATAGCGTACATAAGGTAGCTTTGATTTGATTGGCTCAGCATGTTTTATATCGAATGTTTACTCTGCACAAGACGTCTTGGAACTGACCTTGGTCTACAGCTAATGGTTGACTCAGATTGGATGTGAGACGTTGTTTCGCATGGTGCATAATAGATATAAATGTAAATAGACGTCGGTGGTCACAGTGGAATGAGGGCGGGACACGAGCGTGGTATTTGGTCTAGCGTTGTCAGCAATGTTGTAGCAGCATAGTATAGTGTAGTGATAGACTTAAGTGTTTAGGAAGAATTTAGGACTCATTAAAACAAATAATTAGGACTTTTATAATTGTCAGGACCGATATATCAAAATGTTTAAAAATATTGCATTGAAGCATTTCATTTATTCAGTCTATTTATTGTGTTACTTATATTGAAATGTAAGTAAACCTACTCGCCATCCTGTGACTTGGGGCCAAAACGAAATCTGAACCGGCTGGCAAACCCCAACTTCATAGCATTCCCCAGCCCAGACCCTACTGGTTTCATACTTTACCATTTCCTCTGCTACAGAAGCGCCTTTTGACACATCTGTAGCAGAGGACTTTTGAAAATAGTGTAGGAAATGAAGCATTTGTTCGTTACCAATAAATGCTTAATTTCTTACATTATGCTCTACACAAAACAAACATGAATTCGTCTTTTGTCTAAATATTCATTCTTTTCATCAGATTATTTCTTTGTGGACAAGTCTTAGAAACATGAGGATGACATGGCTTAGAGTAAGTGTGGTATTCTAAATCCAACTATTGAAAAGCGTTATCTGAAAACAAAGTAACAAAGGTCTTATACCTTTAAAGATACTATTTCTTTAAAACAATATAAAATAGACTACAAACGTACCATATATAACATTACAGAAGACATAAAAACAGCGGATATCACCGTTATTGGATAGCGGAAACCAGGTACAGAGCCAATGACATTTGTTCTCAATCTCTCCCTCAGTGTGAAATCTCTGTAAGAAAACCAATAGAATAGTATAAAACCCAACTAGTAACGAAGTATTACCAGCAATAAAATGTCGTCTTCCTGTGGGGAGTCAACTACCGTTGCCACAGCATGTAACCACGCTGTAAATATTTTCAATCTTAGCCCATTACCTCATGTGCTATTTTTAGACTATCAACAATGAAATTGCATGATGAAATTGATGATATTTAGAAAAAAGAAAACACCTACTTTGATTGGATTTGAAAACATTTTGGTTAATCGGCCATTTGTTCAAGGTTAGCAAATGCCCCATTTCCCGGAATAATCTGAACGTTATTCTGCTGGGGAGGAGTGAAAAAATTGTATCTATGAGGTAAAGGGTTAATACACTACAAACAGTATAGACCAATAGTCAGTAGTATTTTGTCCTCTACCACTTTAAAAATGTGTCATGGTGTCAGACGATATATTATTGGATTATTGTATAGACCTTTACTGTTTGAAATGGTAATTGTTTGAAAAGGTACAGCAGCACTTATATATTCATCAATTCTATATGACGAAGGTTCCACAATGCGGGGTAATATACCCCGAAGGATATGGACTCTGTAATATATATTGCACTGCTTTCGCGAGTTTAGCTTGATTAAACCGCTCATACATGCGCAAGAATGTATGTGGGCGGGTTAAATCAAGATCACGAGCAAAGCATGTGCAAAATATGACTTGTAACATGGCCAAAATGAAAGAAAAAGAGACGGTACTACGGAACGCACGACTTATTCTCGTGACTTTGATGCGCAGTTGATCCCAAATATTGAGCGCTTTGGGTATAAACAATGAAACCCCACGACAATGGCCAATCAAAGATGGGAAGCTTTTCTCGTTGAACATTCAAAAACTCTTTCCAAACTAGACCCTACATGTCCGCGCTTTTACGACATAAGTGTAAATGAAAAATGCTTGTGCGGAAAATATTTACAGTAAATTGTGTTCATGTTCAGTTATCTCTGATTTACCATGAATCTAAATGACAGCGTGGAAAACATTTTCTTTATCGCAAGTAGAGATGTCACCAACTGACTTTATGGCTGACAAACTGAATGATAGCTCTGAAATTTAAGAGATCAAGAAAACGATTCCGTCATTACTGTGCAGATATTTGATAAACCGAGTGTCCGCCACAACTGTGCAGTTATGTCGTAAACTGCACGGTTTTTCATCAGATATTGCATGGGCGGGGAACGTCGCCCCACTTAAAGTGATCGGTTTCCAAATTAAACATGGGTGTATTTTTTATAGATAACGACCTAGGCCGTTTTACAAGTGGAGTAAGTTGTTTCAAGTATTTTAAACTGTGAGTTGTTCAAAAGATATGTTTGTATATTGTGAAATGGACTTTATCGATAAATGGAATGTTTGTTTTAGCATTTGATAGAACATTAATTATGAACTTGGTCATACTTTAATTTGTAAAGATGAAATATCAATCACCAAACTGTCACGGAGCAGAAACGATACTACAAAAAATGCTTTCAGCCTCTCCTGTTACATTGGCGTAGCTGGTAAGAGTTTGTATCATGCACGTGACACACCTTCATGTAGTGTTTGACCATTGTGCAAGTTAATTTGTAAATCTGTCAAAATATACCAGATATATGGAGCAAAAGATAAATCGTACCCTGACCTTTGAGGTATGACTCTGAATCATGTGTTGTACCTACTTAACACCCTCATTGGTGTTAAGGTTGACGACTTTTTAAAACATAACTCAATGCATTTGGAAGTTGAAGTGATATCAAACTTAATTTACTTAAAAAAAAACAATTGATGTTAACATCAAAGGGTGCCGTTTTGATGATAATTTTAAAACGACAATAATGCATTAGTATTTCAGTTATTGATATACCTAACAGTAAGTCACCAATGCGATCACGAAAACATCGACGCAGTGTTTAGGACATGTGAAAATTATGTAAGCTCGTGATGCCCATAATTGTATACACTGATGTTTTACCGTAGCAACCTATTAAGAAAATTAGCAATATGGAAGCAGACCTAGGACTCGATCTCGGCTTGCTCGTGTGGAATTTCCATCGGGTCACGCTTACATTCTGTTTATAGCCTACCAAGTTGATGGTCATATACGATTTCAGAAAAGTTGTATAAAATCAAAATAAACATATGAACATGAACAGCTTACTCTTTCTTTCTTTATATCATTATTGTATCCCTATCTTGTCTGTTACGTGTGTATGCTATTATATAGTTTAGGGCAATCTAAAACAACACTAAAATCTACGTCATCATTGTATAGACAATATGCATACATGTAACATGGTATCAGAAGTGAGAGTTTGAAGAGCAAATTCAAACGTGTGCAGAAAAAGTCCACAAACTACTTACGAATATTTGATCGATGTGATCCGAAACTTTGTACGTATGCAAAGGGATCAGCTATGACAAGTACTTTTTCCTTCGAAGAAATTATATAAAATTAATCATTTGCACATGAATTGCTTTTTTTTTGCCTCTATCGAAATTTCTCGATAAATCTTATTCGCGCGTTCATCGTTAATTTCGAAAATAAAAAAAACATCATAACATCATGAAAAAGAAAGTACTGCACCGTCCACAGAAATTAGACATCTCATTTTTCAGCAGGGGCGCCATGCTGAACATTAGGGGCTCGGTTTCAGCCAGGCGCAATCAACCTCTGCTGAGACCTTGACATTAAAGGTATGACTATGGACCATGTGTGTGACACGTCTATATGTCAAGGTGTAAAACATTTTTAAATTTGTCAAAGAATGTTGGAAAACTGGGTCTGAAGGAAAAGGTGACTATGACCTTGGAGGAATGATCTTGGTCTCTGTGCGGGACATACCATCATACCATGGTATCATGGTTCATACCATACCATACCATTTGTGTAAAATATTTTGAGTACCAGTCAAAGGATATAAGAATTATGGAGCGGAAGATAATTTGTTCCAAATGTTTTATCAACCTCTGTCGTGACCTTAAAGGTATGACCATGATTCATGTGCTACCCAGCTTCGTATTATGGTTGGCCATTTAACAAGATATTTTAAAACTTGGTCATACGGAGCGGAAGGGAATTGGCCAACAGACGGACTGACAAATGGACAGACGCCACGCACTATTACATTAAAACGTCCTTTTGGACGTTTACTTAATTAATGAATGTATTGTTTCTACTTGCAATTTCATTCAAATAGCTTCACACTGCAAATAATGTCCTTTTCGCAAATACCAATATTTTTGCATTTTTAATAATAAACCTATTAATTAAAGATTACAATTTGTTCTGTTGTCTATCTAAATAATAAGTCAAATAAGCTTATGTTAATATACTTACATTTTATTTTGCTGGGCTGGCCTTACTAACAAGTGTTTTACGTAGGTGACGTGAAAATTTGTGCATAACTTGAACTGAAAAGAAAAACTAAAAAGCTCATAAAATTCTTTAAACAATGTTGTCTGCTCAAATGTTTGATATGAATATCATGGATTTTTAAAAAGTGTCTGATATGCATTTGGGAATTTTACAATCATCATTACAGTTCTTAGTATTTTGGTAGGAGCTCTACGAAACTAACAATAATTTGTAAATCATTGATGTGTGTAATGTGCATCTTTAAATTAATTCAATACTGAGTCACAAATGTGCTAACATAAAAGTGTTCAACAAATCAAAATCAACACCATCTGTATAATAACGGAAACATCATAAAAAGGCACATCCGATTTCGACACTATGCCTTATCTCAAAGCCTGCCTGGTTTCAGGACATTCTGTTGCCAAAGACTCAATCGGTGCTAAATAGACAGGCATCAAGTGTGCATAGTTTAGAAGGTCACGGGCAAAGAAAAACTTCACCATTCTTTACAGAGCTGCTGGATATTATTTCTAGTTTCCAGCCCTACAAACACTGACAAACTGCAGGGATTTTTCTACCTAATCTACATGGGGCCTCCGTGGCCGAGAGCTTAGAGTCGCCGACTTGTAATCTCTATGCCCCTCACCGCTGTGGGTTCGATTCCCGCCCCGGTGAAAATCTTTATGTACGAAAGCCTTCTGACTGGCTTGCGGTAGGTCAGTGGTTCTATCCAGTTGTTCGTCTGTGCAGCTCAGACGGTGTCTGGGGTCTTCCCCCACTTGTAATTAGCCGGGCGTCGCGAAATGACTGAAATACTGTCGTGGCTACGTTAAACCAAACAAAACAAACAAACAAACAAAACCTGATCTACATACGCAACCAGACATTTTGTAAGCTATCCACTATTTTAATCTTTACGGGGCTTTTTCTGTGTAGAATTATCTCTGGACAGATTAAAAGTACCGACCATCCCTCGGTCTCGTGATTGAAGTGCATCAAGCAATGCTGAGCAGTATTGTTTGACATCTTCAAGTTTTGATGTGCGTGTTGTAAAGTCAAAAAGCATCTACAAATTTGCCAAACATGTGGTAAAATGCCACTTCTAAGAATATTTGTTTTTCCTCTGTCGAATTCGACTTTCAGCGAATAAAAGACTTCTGGAATATATATTTGGGTGAGTCAACTGACAAAAAGAGGCTTAAAGGTGTTAAAGACCACACTTTATAAGTATTTGTTTTCATTAAGTATGTTTCAAGGCCCACAATTCTGGGCCTATGACATATAGAAACCATGATTCAAGGCATGATTCAATTTCCCCAAAATACGAATTTTCATGTATCAAGGACAATAACTCCGGCTTTCTGCGATACGTCAACCTACCTATCAGGCTCAGAAAACACTTAAATATATTTTGCTGATATTTTGCGTCACAATACCTGAAATAAGCTTTAATTTGAAACTAAAAAATCAATTTTGGCCAGAAAACCGCACGGGATCCATTTTTGTTACAAAAGGACCTACACTATCAATGATATATTAAAGTCATTACCAGAGAGAGAGAGAGAGAGAGAGAGAGAGAGAGAGAGAGATAGTTTTAGATCAAATTTTATCTTTTATTTTTTATGTTTAACACACTTGTAGAGCTTGTGGAAGAATTTTATCACCAGGAGTAAGTTACACAGCATGACGGGAAGTTCTTGTATATTCATATGTGCATTAATATTCACCTGAAACATTGATTTCAACACCTAATCTACAAATGTTTTATAACCTTTAACTGGCAATCAACAGTAAACTTATCGACTGGAAGTTTGAGAAGATGACATGTTTAGGGCATGGTGAATAGTCCGGGTCTACACTGCTTGCAATGTCAGATAACGTTTAAGCTGCTTTTTATTGTTTGTTTGTGTTACATTCGACTTGAAAGCTTTTCACTCATTTCCCTATATCCTGTTTTTACTGATGGAGGAACACAGGACACCGCCCTTAGCAGGTTGACACCGCAGCTGAACCACTGACATATTGCTAGCAAGACAAAACCTCCTGACATGAAATTTCAATCTGTCTAGATCTAGCATTGTTCCCATAGCAGATAGGGACAAGTGAATACTAATCAACGAAAACTAGGATAAAACCATACCATGCCTTACGATAAGCATGCGTAAACAATACACAATTGACAAAATTTTGTTGAGTAACTACTCGTTAGAATCGTCTTAAAATATACACTTTATCCGAGGCACTGTTTAACACTTGGTCATGGACCCCTTGACTGCTTTTTCTAGTTGTATGATGAAAACCCATTTTCATAATTGGTTTAAACATATTTTATTTGTCAATTTCTTGAAATATATACATAACATGAAATGAAACGAAAGCATTCTGTTAATATCATCATAATTATCATTGTATACTTTTAACATTTATATAACAAACACAAATCTTAATGACTAATCAGCAGTTATTAAAAAAGTCATACACAGAGAGGAATACACACAAAGAGAGACAAAGAGAGCAAATTATTTAAGAAAATAATGCTTACATCACTTCTATTGAAGGCTGCAAAGCATCTGCTTATCTGAATTGTTGTAAACATTTCAAAACAAAACCTTGAAAAAGGAGAAACATATGGCATTGTTACTAAATTCAATGGGATTTCTAATTGTGGTAGAAATACGTTATTGACTTACAATAATCAACGTTGTATAATTTCAACAATCAGATATATCCAATGTGGCTTCGGATCCAGGTCTACACTGCATTCCACACTTCATATTTATCGCTGTTGTAATATACTGGTCATACTTGCTGTTTTTATAAGTCAATCTGTAATCTGACATTGTTGGATTAGGTGAACTTTGACTGCGGACATCTGATGCTGATTTTTAGGGGTGTTCTCAAAATACCTTACTAGTGAAATATATGCGAGTTTTTACTGGCGCCACAGGGGTGAACATAAAAGCAAGGGTGCATACAATATACAACAAAATGAAGATGCATACTAGCTATTAATGGCCATATTCGATTGGCGGTTTTCGTTGACACGAAAAGGGGGCTGAGCGCAATAAACTTTCGATGTCGACAAATTGAAATCATTCGAATAGAAATTATTCTCAACGAAATTTTCTGTTTCCAGCAATATATCAATAGTATCATAATTGTCCATATTGAAAAGTTTTATTCACATTAAATAAAGTCGTAATTACAATATTTAGAATCATGATATTATCATTATTATTAATTGTACTCATCGGACACCGGTGATGAAATCGGTGCAACACCAACATCGCTCATTACTGGTCCTACTCTGAGCCAGGAAAAGACGAGTATTACCGAGTTGCCTGTCTTTTATTTGTGCTTTTATATTCCCAACTTTCTGCAGCAATGTTCAAAAGTTGATCTTTTGAATTGGTGTCGAGAATATAACAAATGCCAAACAGTTTGCGTCCTGATGGGACACTGACTTATCTTGCGTATAATGTAGACTGAAAGTGTTCATTGAACAGGGGGATTTAATCACAATATGTTATTGCCATGGCAGTACAGTCCAACTATAACAGTCATTATAATAAAACTTTAAAACATATGACTGCTTAAAGCAGGCTGAAAGTAATGCAGAAAGACCATTTTAACGGTATCTGCATTTTTAAGACTGCATTAAGCACCTACCTGACTTCATAAAATACCTGGCTATGCTAAAGTGTAGCCGCTTTATACAGTTTTTATTGTATTGTGTAGCATGGGATTCGCGTGACATATGTCATACAGAACTGCAAACATGGAAGGGGATAACGATACAATTAAGTGACGCTTTGAACGTATTTGGCTTAAATTTGGCAATGGAAGCATGTCACAAAAACTTTTAGATGTCCCCGCCTGTAGTACGAAGTATACTGTCCACTGTCAGAATCCGCTAAAGGCAACAATGTCTAATATTAGCTTGATTAGGAAGCATTTAGATCTCTAGAGAAAGATGGTCGCTTCATGCAAAGTAATTGTATAAAGAAACTCTCGAATGAGTTTTCTGCATTACTTGCGTCTTGCATTAACAACCTTTTATAAGACCACAAATTCATCACACTTGATTATATCATGATCAGACACCATATTCTATAGTATTGCCATTAATATTGATCTACACTGTTTGCAATGTCTTATGATTGGAAACATGAAATTATTAGTCAATATATGTCTTTGCTGTTAGCAGTGTCTTAGAGTTAAAAATCACAGAGCAGTGATCAGCTGTTTATTAATATTAAACTGATATGTGCATCAGACAATACAACGTCAAGTATGTACAAATGCTCAGATTTATTGAAGGCATAATATAAAGGTGTACTATTCTACAGGACTGATCGATGCCCAATGGGGATTCAAATCAAGTGTCATTGGCATACCATGAAACACTCTAACTATCGTGCTGCTTATAGCTACTTGAACAAAATACTTACCTAGATTTGAAAAGTGCAAGAGACTAAATCTTACCATCCCACAGAATACAGAAGTCCTAGGACTGCCCCAAGTAGTTTGTGTCGTGTAGTCATACATGCAAACAGAGGATAGCATATAACACAGGCTTCCACACTCAGTAAGTAGATCATGAAGACTGAAATACCAGTTTTACTTTAAGTACTCGGATACCTTGTAGCATGTCTCGACTGTCCTAACATTCAATGATTTAAATGGCAAAAGGTGCTGACACAGTCCAAACTGCTCCTAAAAGAGCGGTTTTATTTTGGTTTACACAAATGAGTTGAAATTCTTTGTCTAATATTTAGCTTAATTACATTACAAGTTATATGAAAACTTAAATAGTGTGTCAAGCTAAAGGGAAATATTGAATCCAGAAGTCTGCAGTGTGATAAATTAGAGACAGAGGGGCCATAAAATGTCAAGCTGGGCATCAGGGTATTCCTGAAAGTTCATCTTTAAGACAAACGACCAAATAAGAACACATAGAAGAAGATTTAAATAAAATACAACGACACATGTAAAATTTGAACAATGAAGATTGAAATCATTTATGAAACTTACACAGTGTACCATTTTGACTGAACTAGAGTATCTTGTAGTCTGAGAGGTTCACCGTGAAGACACAAGAGGTGTACCATTTAGCATGCAATGATGTTTTATTTCGATTGTTAGAGTGTATCATTAAGACTTTGATAACATACCACTATTAACACTGTTATAATGTATCATACAGTCTAAAAAGCTAAACAACAAAGTCTGTATAAGTACACTCTAAAATGTTTAGTACAGAACTTTCTAATCTAAATTAGTGTACCTTCAAGTTTACAATAGTCAACCATCAAGTCTTCTTCAATGAACGTTGAAGTATACATTATTGAACCTTCAAGTCTACAGTAGTGAACCTTCAAGTCGACTATAGTGAACCTTTAAGTATACCATGGTGAACCTTCATGTCAACATTAGTGAACCATCAAGTTATATTAGTGAACCATCAAGTCTATAATAGTCAACCTTTATGTCTACATTAATGAACATTCAAGTCTGAAGTAGTGAATATTCATGTATGCTTGAAACATTCCATGCAGTATGTATTAGAATGCATACTAATTGAAACTTATGTAGAATGCAAAGAGTTAAACCTATTTTTTGTTTTCTATTTGTACTTACATAATGTTTTGTTTAATATTTTCTCTACGATAGGACAGTCTACAGTCAAACAAAGACTTTTCAAATGGATGCATAATGTGAACTATTCTCGCAATAACAGTGGAGTTTATACTGCTAACCAATGTGCTCTGTGATGTCAAAATAATTATCCAAACTTTAATAGCCACTACTTAAGTCAGCAGAAGCAGCGGCAATGACCATGATACCTTACATCAATAAATGTCCTACAAGTTAATCCCTTCACTTCATATAAACGCATATTTACGCTTTTTGCAAACAATGTTAATCATAACCGGACATGCTTAATATAATAAAAATACTTAATTAATATCCAAGTGGATGGAGTCTCATCATAAATATTAAAAAGTAAAGGGTAATTGACTTAGGCATGAACATCTTACTTTTTGCCCAAAGCGGGAAATTTCCATCAAATGTCTTCAACACTATTCGAATTACTAAACCGGTAATCGAACCAAAGACACACAGGATTCCCCATCTGTTGCGTGTCTCATCCAAAAAGCTCAACGGTCTGAAAAATGATGAGGTATGTTGCAATCTGTTCAAACACAAGTACATAGGAACACCATTAAAACAGAAGTTAGCGTAATATTCCACATAACTTAAGTCAATATATACAAACAACTTACAATTAGTGACAAATGATTATTTCTGCTTAATATACATATACAGTTTTAATGAAGAAATCGAAAATATACTTGAGCTGTGCATAGCCATTCACCTTATTTGAGGATTTATTAATATTTAGAAGAAAAATACAGGCAAAGACTTTTAAGGCGGATGCATATTGTATTTTTAGTTCAGGTTATTAACATTTTACTTCATTGATGTTTATTTCAGGACCCCAGCCTCTATTTGTATAAATCAACTCTTTTTCATCAAGCATGTATATGTACATACAATTTATTATTTTCCATGTCAGATATTACAGACTCAAATTGTTCCAACATACAGTGTAGACCCTATCCAGACACATCCTTTTTTACTGTTTGCAAAAGACGTAAACATTCATGAATATGAAGTAAAGGGGTTAACAAAACTAATATCATTAAGATTCTATAACCTTTCTAATGTGTGTTGGAGCAACCATCACATATGTTAATTGTGGTGTTCAATCTAATGGGCACTTACCTGACAGGCGCAGGTCTTCCCCCGAACAACCCAGGCTTTATGTTCTTTCTTTTTTCCAGTAAAGACAAGCCAACTATGATCAAGACCTGAAATTTTCCCCAGATTCTTCAATTTGCTGTGAAATTGGTGTCAAATCAAAGCCAATAATTAATTAGATAGCCAGTACAGCATGCTGGAGAAAGTTGTTTAATCTTGTTTACGCAAATGTTAGAAAAATACATAGATGAGATAATTTAAGAAGGTATTTGTTTTCTAATCTCAATATATTCAGGTTTAAAGTTATGACTAACAGATATATCCCAGATCAGACGATTTTTGATCTCGGACTGCACACATTTTCCAAAACAAATATAAATGCCTTTTGCTGCTAAAGTTTTAATGAAGCTTGAAAACTATATTGGGATCTATCTGCATTACTTTTGTTGTAGACAAAACCGCCACATGTCTGGGCCTTTTGTTATGTAGTCTGTAAACGGTTTCTGAACACTAATACCATTGTATACAATATATACTATAATTTTCAGACAAATGTTATTTATAACTTTTACAACCGGTGGCGCCGTGTAAATATATTTTTACATTTTTTAGCGTAACAAAAGTTGCTTACGTTTTTCCAGTTCTTCACTTTGAAAAATAAATTCTTAAGTGAATTTAATTGTTTTAAAATTTGCGTTGACATACATGTACATCAACAGTTCTGGACACATTTCAGTTCAACATACCATCCCTATTGATACCATCCGGCAATATGAAAATTTGGTTATTCCTGAGTAGAAAAATCAACGTCCAAATGTATAAATCATTGCACTTCTTAATAAACATACTTTGCTCAAACATGTTTTTTGTTCTGTGAAACAGGTTAAAAACATGTATAATAAATAAACAACAATAAATGATATCAGCTTACTTACAAAAGACACGTAGAAAGACGGTTAAGAAAGATGGATTGATGGATGTAATGACTGATCACGATATACAGAGTGTCAGACAGACAAACAGTCGTGTATGTCACACACAAACTGAATAAATGATAACAAAACACATTTAATGTATTGTAGGTGTCCTTTTGGCATTGTAACCAGTGTATACCAAGACCAAGGGAGTTTCTGTCGGTGTGTTGATATGACAGTTGACTTGCGATCATTTCCCCTAATAGATGCTGTGACTTCGATCCTGGCCTTAGGCAAATCAAAATGTTCATGTGAGAAGGCATTCCGGTTGGCTTGCAGTATAAATGGCTCTTCATGTGCTTATGCTAGAGTATACACCGTGTATGGGGATCGACCTACACTATTAGTTAGTCAGATGTTAATGATATGACCAACGAGCTGTTAAAGCGACATAAAACACAAAACAAACATATGAAGAAAACAACGACCAAACAAACTGCACGTATTTGTCAGGATATTTCACCTAGTTACATGCATCGAGAAACACTTCCTTTACGTGTCAATTAACCTCTGTTGAAATTGACAGTTGTTGTAGATTTTTCTATGACAAACTTTACAAGAGCACAACAGGTCAAATGAAGTGCAAAAATGTTTTATAATTCACAAAACATACCTTCTTCTGAAAATTGAGTAACTTGTAGATGTAGATGTGATCAGATGCTGAGACACTATATTTTAAATTCAAGTAATTTATAGGCCATCAATATTTTAAACGTTTGTAAATGCTGGAAAACGAAAATGCTCACACCACTATATAATACACTTATAAATTATTCTGAAATCGTAAAACATTTGAATAAATGTGAATGGTAATCACCACATGCACAAAAATATACATGTGTATTTAAAATATGTAATTTATTTTGAGTTTTCGCTTTACGAAACCCTGCGAATAATAATGTACGATTAATGCCGATTGTGAACGAAGGCCAAATCAATTTATCGATTAATTTCCGTATCAAAACTTTGTATTGCAAGGTGAAAACTTCTGATCAATATCTGACGCTGCCGTTTACCAATCTAAACTGTGTTCGGTGGTAAATGACACATTATATAGACATCTACAAGTGTCTAACAGTGCACACCCTGATCAAACATCTTTAAGAGGTGTAGCAAATGAAGTTGTATTATTTACAATGACATAAAGCTGATTCAAAAATGACTAGGCTAATACGTACAGCGGGTATTAAGAACCAGTGCTGGTTTTTCGTTGATAAACTTGGAGCAGTGAAGACCTCATTTAGGCAATACTCATAAAACTCCTGGTCCATGACTCAGTGTGGTATCCCTGAAATCAAATCAAAATCAGGATCATCAGAAATAAGCATGAGAGACCTGCGTAGGGCTGCAGGTATTCATCTGTAAATGATAAATGTTTGACAAAATGTCTATATTTTCACCAAACCCTATGGCGTGACCACTCGTTAGAATCTTCACGAAAGTTAATAATTCATGTTTCGCAAAATTCTTTCTTCACCAATCCCTATGGAATGACCACTCACAATTTACAATTGTCTTTAAAAGACGATTCTAACGAGTGGTCACTTTATAGGGTTTGGTGAAGAAAATAGGATTTTGAAAGTTTAAATATGCACGTCATCTGGAGCGTTGTATGTGACCATTTCAATGTGTTCTCTGTCTCCAAAGGATACATATACTTACCAATCATACATTTCACTTTAATGTTAGCGAATCTACCTGACTGAGTGTTCAATAGCTCTGATCAACATAAGAACACTTAGTGATAAATATCTAATCTGGAGCCAAGCTGTTAGCATGTGTCAGCAGTGCCTACGATCCTGAATATCTGAATAAAAGGGTGAATATGAACAATCTCGTGTTACCCTTGTTCATAGTTATACTACTTAATGAATGGACACGATTTTGTGTCGGATTTACCGTCAATATCAGTAAAAGAACAGAGAAACAACTTTTACCGGTGATAAGTACAGATATGGCCATAAGTAATTTTGACTTTCAAACTTAATAAAAGTACCGTCTTCTTTCGAAAAACAGGGAAAATCAAACAAAACCTTAACTGAAAAATCTAATTATGGCTTGGAAAAGTCCTCCACGATAAACTCCGTGCTTACAACTACATAGTTTTACCCTTTCCTTGTTAGCACGGCAGTCATTTATAACAGTTAAAGGTCAACTCAGATACCATTTAGATTTGTCTGACACAAAAATATTTAGAAAATCCAGCTTGTTTTGAGATTTGGAAATTGTACTGTCCATTTTAAAGCAGATGAAAGTTTTAGCAGACATCAAAATTGCATAGCGGTGAAACTGTCAATCCCCATGCATCTCAATAGAATATAAATATCTCCCTTTACGACACCTTTTGAAAAAAAAGCTGTGGCAAAAAAAATATGAATGTGCTTTAGTTTAGACCAGTGTTGGGATATGATTGGGAACCAAGCTACAGGTGAACGTTTTAGCCTAGTGATATAATAGTTTAATTTAAATAGTCTTCCTAAATACGTGTTACTGCAACTGTCAGCTGCAAGCCTGCAAAATAAAATCCACTAAAGTTAATTGATAGATGGGGAATCACCTTCATAGGATACCGGGTACACACTAATATATGGATATAAATTTCTTTGTGATTATTGGCATTGGTGCACTAAGCTGAAATTTATATTGTCTGGCAAAATATTAAACTGAGACATTAAAAAAATTGGCGACCTGTTTTTGGCAATCGTCGGTTTCCGAAGCAAAACATATGAACTTATGAGGCGCCCTTAAACCGGTTTAAACCCCCAGCGGCATGTTTGCCACTGACCGTTCCAAGGCGGTACTCCTATCTTCACC